>SIJG01000032.1:625196-808275 GCA_023374025.1 Heterodera schachtii | reverse complement strand
GAATTGATTTGCCTCCTCCTTCCCACCTTAAAGTGCCGCCCGTCCACTTTGATCTTGGCATCGCCATGAAACCATTCCACGTCGATGTCCTCGTCGTTCACTTCGCATTCAAAAGTGACATTTTCGTTTTCGTTGGCACGCTGCGAGTTCAACGGCACAACAAATGCGTCACGGGGCTCCTCCACCACATACACTTGGCATTTGCTGGAAATTTTGTGCCATATTTAAACAAAAATTAATTTTTAAAAATAGCAATATTTTTGGCTCCTGGCAAATACGTCAGTGTAAAAGGTGTCAGTAATACGGTATTTTGGAAATAAAGTTACTGTAGCATTAAGTATTGTATTATTACAAAAGGACAAAATTGCCCTGATTCACTGACGCATTTTCCACTGACTCATTTTCCGTTCACGATTTTTATTAAATCGAAAAAAATTGAATTGTCAATAATTTTCTTTTGCCATGTCTTTATGTGTGACCATCAAAAAAAAGAAAAGAAGGCATTAATTTTTTGTTTTTTGGCTCACCGTCCTTCAGCCTTGCTGTTGGGCCCGGCACCACTCCGTTGACGCCGTTTTTGCTGTTCCGAAATGGCAATGCTCGTGTCACGGATTTTTAGCATGGCCTGAAAGTCCAAATTTGACTGTAAATTTAATTTTTATTTTTTTTAAATATTTTATTTAAATTTGGAAATTTTTTTCACTTTGGCCGCTGGCGTGGGTGCTAATTTATGAATTTAGTTTAGAAATAAATGAGCTAAATTAATTAATTAATTGAGTGGCGAAAAATCCCTTATATGATTAGAAATAAATGTACTACAGTAACAATTTTCAAGTCCTCTATTTGAGGGTTACGGTATGAAAAAATGTAAAATTTTAATGAATTTTAAACAAAAATTTTCCAAAAAAACAGCAAACTTCTTTTTAAAATAAAAAAAAAAATTGCCACTTACTTGTCCCGTGTCACCGTCCCTTTGGTACCGCACTCGGTCGTCGGTCAATGGCACTTTTCGACCGCCCTTTTTCCACACAATTGTCGGTGCCGGGTTGCCCTCCACGACGCATTTGAGGATGGCCAAATCGTCCTCGACCACCGTCACATTTTCTGGGAATTTGACAATCCGTGCCGGTGTGACGGGTGTGCTCAGGTCCTTTAAAAATAGAAAAAATAAAAAAGGTCAAAAAACAAATTTAAAAAGTGAAAGATTTTTGAAAGTGTGAAAAACAAGGAAAAAATAGTATATTTTGACGAATTTGTCAAATTTTAAATTGCATTTACCCCGAAAACATACACAATAATTTTGAATTTTTTTTTACCAAAATTGCCATATTTTTTGTCAGCACCGCCATGTCCTGTCGCTCCTCCTCGTTTGCAGTGGCTTCCTTTCTGGCACTTTTCTGTCTGCGCGACTCACGGCGACGGGCGGTGGATGACAATGGTTGATCTGATGAGTCTGAAACAAAAATGCATTATTTTAATAAAAAATTTATATAAATTATGTGAAAAGTATTATTATCTAATTTGAGAAAAAATTATTTTCTCTTATATGAAATAATTAATTTTAAAAATTAAAAGATTTTAATAAATTTTATTATAAATATATACACAATTTAAAAAAAATATATATTTTAAATGAAATGAAAGTATTAATTTGATAAAAAAGTAAATTTTAAAAGTAGTGCTGTTTAGGCAATCAGGGCTTGAAAAAATTCAACTAAGACTTGGATTTTCAAGCATAAATCTTAGAAAATTAGCATTAAGCACAATGACGAACACCTAATTAGACACAATTACCACTATAAAAACTTTTCAACTTTTAACAATAAGCAATGCATACGCCACCTGTGGTGTCTTTCAAGTTGGACGTGAACACGAGGTTGGACGGTTCGCCCTCGCCCGCCTTGTTCACCGCACGGACGCGGAACTCGAACTGTTCCTTCTCTGGCAGGTCTTTCACCGTGCAGCGTGTGTCGCGCACTGCTTTGGCACCCGGCACGCCGATGTTTGCACGTGTCCAGTCGTCGTCGCCCATTTTGCGTTGTTCAATCACATAGCCGTCAATTGATGCACCGCCGTCATGCAGCGGACGAATCCAGCTCAAGTTCACCGTGTGCTTGGTGATCTTGCCAACGCGCGGCTTTTCCGGTGCGCCCGGCGGGCTGACAAACGGACTGCACTCGACGCACGCACCGCTGGGAAGCCCTTTGCCCACAGCGTTGACGGCACGCACACGAAATTGGTAGGACTCGCCTTGGGCCAGCCCGGGAACAGTGCAAGACGTCAACGGCAAAATGCCAAGCCCTTTGACCGATGCCCAATCGCCGCCACTACGCTTCTCGAAGCGTTCAATCACGTAACCGGTCACCGGTGAACCGCCTTCGTCTCGTGGCAGGTTCCATTTCAACGACACACTGTTGCTGTCGTAAGCTGTCACTTCCGGGGTGGAAGGTGGACCGGGTGGACCTGGAAAACGCAATTTTTTGAATATAATAAATAAATAAAAATAAATTTTTCGAAATATTTAAAAATTGTAGACATGATTTTTTTATTTGCTAATTTTGATCCTTTTTTTAAAATCAACCTTAAATTTCAATGAAAATTTTCAAATTTGAAAACATATTAAAATATATTTTTAATTATCAAAATCTTTGAAATCACAATAAAATAAAATAAAATTGTTATATTTGTTTTAAAAGAAATGGATGAAAAAACATTTTTTATTATTTAAAATTTTATGTGTTAATTAATTCTTTAAAAAATTTAAATATAAATTTTTAATCAAAAAATTCTCATCAAAAACCGACCAAATGGGTCTTTGGCGGTCACCGGTTCGCCATTCAGCGGTTCACTGATGCCAACCATATTCTCGGCAAAGACGCGGAACTGTAAAAAGAAAAATTTTAAAAAAATAATTAAAAATTATGAATTTTTCAAATTTTTAAATTAATTTTTGCCTGGTACTGAGCGCCTTTCTCCAAGTTGCGCACGGTGTAGTTCGGCAGTGTCACGTGATCTGGCACACGTTCCCAGTCGCGTTCGTCCAATCCTCTGAATTCGATACGGTAGCCGCTTAGCTCTGTGCCACCGTCATCCTTTGGCGGGCGCCAGGACAGTGTGATGGAATGCCTGAAAGGAGGGGCATAGGCATTTTTTGATAATGATTTGCAAAAGGAAAAATCAGGCACATTTTTTTAAATTTTTATAAATTTGATCAAAATTCATTTGTTTTTTAAATATTATCATTTCTCCAAAGAATTTATTTCAAAAAGATTTTTACAGTAATTTCAAAGAAAAATTCTTAAAAATACATGTTTAAGAATTTTTTTTAGATATTCTACTAGAAAAACGTATAGGAAAATTTGCAGTATTTAAATTATTATTTTTTTCTGGGATGGAAACATATTACACCCTGCCATAAATTCCGAATTGATGTGTGAATCCTTGATAAATTCTCAATTATTTTTGATTGGACTGAAAATAAACTAATTATATATTTTTTTGAAAGTACGTTTAGGCGAAACGGCGCCAGAAAATTTTTTTTTAATTATCGAAATTTTAAAAAAAATTGGCTAAAGAAAAAATATTTTTATATTTTTGAATTTTTCTCACTTTGTTGTGGCCGGATAAGTGATCGGGCCCTCTGGGGGGCCGGGCCGGTCAACCACTGAGATGAGCCCACGCGTCTCCGCCGTGCCCTTCTCATTGGTGGCAACAATGCGGCACTGGCCCGAGTTGGACCGCGCACTCTTCGGGATGTACTGGCGTGTGTTTGCATGGCCAGCACGGACGCGCACCTGCACAAAATCAAGCAATTATTTTAAACGAATTCACATTTTTTAATTAAACAAAATTTTATGAGTCACTGAAAAATTTGTTTTTCATTTTGTTTCAAATTAAAATTCTATTTTTTTTGGAAAATTATTATTTTTTAAAATAATTTTCGAAAATTTAATAATTTATCATAAAAGTTTATAGACGTTTTTTTGAAATTTGCAAAATAGAGATTTTTTTGAAAAATGCTCATTGTATGTATGAAAAAAAAAAAAATTTTTTTTTGGGCCGGGTAGGGAGGGAAAGAGATTTTCCCGTTTCAATTCATTGTCAATCAATCAATCACTTCTTTGCCGTTAATGTCGTCCAATTCGAAGCGGGACGTTTCAAATTTGGGCTTGGCCCACGCCAACTCCGACTGATCAGACGGTTTGTCGAGCCCGGCCTCGTTCACAGCGACCACCCGATAATAGTAGCCGTGCCCAGGCTGTACGCGTTCGTCAGTGTACGCGCAGTCGTACACCGGATGTGTGTTCACCTAGAAAACACCCAAATTTTGAAAAAAAATGGAAAAATAAAATGGTATTAAAAATAAACATTTAGTTATAATAAATTTTAAAGAAAATTTCCTTTTTTTACAAAAAGAAAATAATTTCCTTTCAAATAGAGTGAAGCTAGACCGGGAATTTTGGGCAAAATCGGGACTGGGACTTGCCGGGACCTGAGAAGCCGGGATCGGACCTCGATTTTTGTTCGGGACAGGGAAGCGGGACCAACCGGGAAATTTAAAAAATTCAAAAAAAAATTTAAAAAATATATAATTTTTTAATTCATTTCAATTGAAAATAATACAAAATTAAATTTTTATTTTGTTTTTATTTAATAAATCCAAAAGTTAAAAGCTAAATTAAATTAATAAAAGGGAAGAAAAGCGGTCCGGCGGTGCCATTAGGCGCCGACGGGGGAAATTTGAAAATTTGAGTTTAAATTGTTAACAGATTTTCAACAAAAAAGGCTAGTTTAAGTTAAACATAAAAATTTATTATATTTAAATGAAAATTCACAGCAAATTAAAAACAAAATTGAGTAACGACCTGGCAAGCCATTTATTTATATACCATTTTTCCAATAAATAACCAAAATTTAAAAAATAATAAAAATTTGCAGAAAATTCCAATATTTGGGCTAATGACACCTATTTAAAACGAAAAAAATATTGAATTTCTTTCTAAATAGCAGTTTAATTTATTCACCTTAATCCAACGTCGTGTTTTTGCGTCCTTCCGTTGCACATCATAATGAGCGATTGGCGATCCGCCAGTGTCCGTCGACGGTGCCCATTTGATGCTGATTTGATTGTTGTCGTGGTCCGTGACCTCGGGTCGTCCAGGCGGGTCGTATGGGTCCATGGCCAGCACGGCTGAGTCGGTGTTCAACGGGTCGGAACAGCCAAACGCATTCACGGCACACACTCGGAATTGATACTCGTGGCCCTCCTGCAGGTTCGGCACGGTGCTGTTTGTGCCAACAACGTTGTTGACCGGCAACCAAACTTGGCTGCCCACATCACGGCATTCGACCACGTAGTTGGTGACTTCGGAGCCACCGTCGTCCTCCGGCGGTTGCCATGACAGTGTGCACGAGTCGCGCGCTACGTTGTCCACCGCAAGCGGTCTCTTCGGCGGTGCCGGACGGTCTTGCACCAGCACTTCAAAGTGGCCTTCCGTTTCGCCCACGTTGTTCTTCAGCCGTAGCTCATAGGTGCCGGATTCAGAGCGCTTTGCGGCCGGAAAGAAGATTGACGTGTTGCCTTTGATGTGTTCTTCCATGATCAGCTCGGGTGGCAGAGTGCCGGCCCCGCCTGCCTTCACCCAGCACACGGACGGGTCAGGCGTGCCAACAAATTTGATGCACAGCGACAGTGTTCTGCCTGCGCGCACTTTCCATTTGCGCTGCGCGGTGATGATCTGCGGCTTCAGGAAGCGATCCTCGCAGCTCGCGGCAAGGGCGGCGCCTGCGTTAGCCTGAAAAATTGTCTTGTTATTTATTTTATCATTTAAAATTTATAATTATTATTGTTTAATTTGTTTTTCATAAAAAATTAAAATAAACTCAAAAATTAAAAATTAAAATTTTACAGATCAAATTCACTTTTTTAATTTTTAAATAATCTAATCACTTTTTATTTTGTACGAAATAAATATTTTTTGAAATTATCAGTTAAAAATAGCATTTAAATTTGAAATTTTCCGTCCTAGACAAAAAAAAACCCAGTAATTTTGAATAAATTTAATGATAAATGCTCAAAAATTAAGATTTTAACTAAAAAATAAAAAATCGTAAAAAGATTTCATGCCACTTTAAAATGTTTTCCTATTATTTAGAGCACGTAAAGCAAGGAAAAATGAATTTCCTAAATTTTTTAAAATCTCCAAAACGCAAAATTATGCATGAAAAAAAGAGGTTCAGAAAAGAAAAAGAAAAATTCAAAAATGAAAATTTTTTTAAATTGGAAAAAACAGGGGAAAAATAGAGGTGGTAGGCACATCATATATTTGAATAAATGTAAAAAATTGATATTTTTGAAAAATTCATTTTCAATAATAAATAAAAAAACAGTATACAGAAAACTTTGGCCACTGACCCCTCCCAGTCGCCAAAATAAGTTAATTATTTTAAAAAATTCAAAAATTTGAGGGTTTTAGTACAAATAAATCATAAAAAATTTAAATTACGAATTAATACATTTGAATTGATTTTGAATAATAAAATGGATTTTTTTTTGTAAATTGAATTTTTATTTTTGGTTCATATTTCCGGATAGAAATGATGCTGAATTCAAAAGAGGTGGAAAAAAACAATCCCAAGGGATCTCGAAAAAAACATGAATGCCGCCTAACGCCCATTTGATTGATCAATTTTTTTGTAAAAAGGCAAAAAATTCGCCCAAAACGCATTCGGACTCGGACTCATGAAACTGTAAAAATTTCTTACCGTATTTGCTCTGCTCCGTCCGCATTTTCCCCGTTGCGACGGTCGTACCGGTGTCAAGACGTTGATGCAACTAAAAAATAAACAAATAATACTAAAAATAAAATATTCTTAATTTTTTACCAATTGGATGCCGGCGCCACCAACTCCAATTCGGCCCTTGTTCGGTCAAAGTTGAGCACCACGGGCTCTCCGCTGGTTTGCCCGCGCACTCGCAGCGACCGGCCAGCCGGTGCACTTTGTTTGGTGCGCTTGGCAAGTCGCGGCTTCTCCCGAGATTCGTTTTCAGCACCTGAAATTACAATAGAAAAAATTTAAAAATAAAAATTTTTTAGCGGTACAAAAAGGATAAGAAACCGATTTGGGACCGAACCTCAATGATTTAGTCTGACGAAAACAAACCGAAAAAAACTTAAAATATAAAATCGAAAACATTTTTGAAGAATGAAAACGAAACTCAAAAACTTACCGTATTTTTTAGTCTTTCCATCAGCAGTGACCGGTGTCACCCCCGGCACTTTGTCACGGTCGTCCGGTGCCTCTTCGCCCGCAGCGCAAGCCGCTGCTGCCGCCTGTGCTGGTCGGTCCGCCACGGTGCTGCCAACGCGTCGCCTTCCGCTACCAGACGCGGTCCGCTCCTGTTCATGATTTTTTAAAACATTAAATATTTAAAAGTTTTGTTTCGATTATGGGGACAATTTAAACCAAAAATTTTACAAAGAAAAAATGATCACTTTTAGAAAAAAATTTAGAATATTGATGCTTTAGCGGAAACATGATCAACAGAAGAGGAATCATTGAAAAAAAAATCAAAAAAAAAAAATTTGTAAATATTTTATAAAAATTCAAAAATATGCATCATTAAAAAAAAAAATTTTTTTTCAGTTCATTAAAAAATTTCCCAATAAATAATTTTAAAAAAACCGAATTTGCTTACCGTATTTTTGGGTCGTGGCAGCGTCAAGTTCTTGCTGCAACTAAAAAATAAAATAAATGAATTAAACTTTTTTTTTTTTTCGTTTTTTTTGTTTAACCAACCACTGCATGGCGTCCAAGGGGGTCAATGCTGCGGCTTCCTTTCTGACACTTTTCGGTCTGCGCGACTCGCTGCGACGGGCGGTGGAGGACAATGGTTGTTGGTCTGATGAGTCTGAAACAAAATGCATTCTTTTAATAAAACATATTCTATATAAAATTATGTGAAAAATATAATTATCTAATTTGAAAAAAAGGAATAATTTATTTTCTTTAATATGAAATAATTATTTAAAAAAAATTAAAACATTTTTATAAATTTTATATTATAAATATATACACAATTTAAAAAAAATATATATATTTTAAATAAAATGAAAGTATTAATTTGATAAAAAAGTAAATTTTAAAAATTAAATTAAAAACCAAAAAATGTCCGTGGAAAATGTTTAACTCTTTTTTTTGTCCGCCCCGTCCAAAACATACCCTCCACAGTGACAAATGAATTGGTGGGCACTCCGTTCGCTTCGCATGAGTACTTGCCGCTGTCGTCCGGGTCCGGGTTGTTGATGATCAGCGTGATGGACTGTTTGTCGATCAGAATTTTGTACTTGAGACCGTCCGAGAACAGCTCCTTGCGGCCCTTGTACCAGTGCACTGAAAAAATAATAATTTTGAAAAGAAATACTTGAAAAAAATTATTGTAAAAATTCACTAAACTTTTTTAGCATTAAATTATTATTAAATTAGTAAACAATCGCTTTCTAAAAATTAAAAGAAAGTTTTTCTCAATTTTAAAATAATGAGAACTGATCAATTTTTCAAAAATAATTGTTGTCAATTTTTATAAATCATTTAATCCATGGCTTTTCACCTTTGGCATTGGCCCGCGAGTATTTGCATTTCAGCTCGGCAATTTTGTTCACCTGCTGCTGAAATTGCAACTTTGCTGGTAATGGGTCAACCCATCGCTCTTCACGCTCTTTGGGCTGAAAAATTTTTTAGGTAAATTTTATTTTTAAATATATAATTTTCATATTTGTCCATATATTGAAAAACTCCAAAAATTTTAGGCACCAAGGGAGTCCAGAAATTAAAAAAAATTGACCCAAATACTAATTTTGGTGAAAAATTTTTTTATAAATGGTATGAAAAAATGTCGGGGATTTTTTTTTTAATTTAATAGTTTTTCCATGAAAAAAGCACAAAAAAAAGAGCCACCCCACTCTCTTGCCAAGTTTTCGTTTTTACCCCCCCTCCCTCCCTTTCAAATTTATTCCCACCTCAACCGCCGGGATGTCGTCATCGCTTTCGACCACATATTCGTCTTCATCAACGTCTGATGATTCGGTTTCATGCTCATCATTGGGGCGCAGTTCATGCTCCGCATTGGCGCGCCGAAGTGCCTTAATTTTCGGATTTATTAAATTAGTGATATTTTACCAAAATTTATATTTTATTTTTTTTGAAAAATTTTGTTTTTCAAATTTCAATTAGAAAAAATTCAATTTATCTGACTCAAGCCCGGGTTGACTTCATTTTTTTGCACAAATCAATAAAACAATTAAATTATAATGTAATTAATGGCAAATATATTTAAAAAAACTCTTTATTTAAAAAATACAAATAAAAAGATTTTTGCAATTTAAATTTTGCAATATATTTATTAAAAAATATTAATTTAATAATTAAAAAGATTTCTCTTGAATTTTGAAGTTAATTAAAGCATTAAAAAATAATTATTTCATTTAAAAAACCATATAGAATAAATATTCGCATTTAAATTCTGCGAAATTTCTTTAATTTTAAATTAATTCATACATGTACAAGGGGTGCCTCAGCCCAAGGCCCATACGCCGGACGATTGGGTCTGGGACGATTTTCCATACGAAAGTCAGTCCAAATTTTTCTCCAGCGAAGACCTTTTTTTTTTTTTGCTACTCACCTTTTGGGGAAGGGGGTGGGGCGGTCCGGCGGTGCGGTGCCGACAGGCGCCGCCGGGAAAATTTTTTGAATTTTTTATGAGGTTCGCTAAGGAAATTGTGTAAATTTTCCCCCTTTCGTTAACACCTCCCTCCACGACGACCTCCCCCTCTTTTACAGCCGCCCCCACCTGTACATGTATGAATTAATTCATAAGTTGCAAATTATTTTTAATCTTGATAAAAGTTTTTTTGTTTAATTAATTTTGATTTTTCAAAAAACTAATATAAAAAAATTAAAACATTTTGTTAAATTTTTAAAAAATTATAATTTATTTTCGGCCACGTTATGTCCCGGCGACTTTTGCTCAAGGCTTGAAATTGCACAATTATTCTTTTTTTTTTTGGGCAAAATCTATCAGCAAATTACACTCAAATTTCAAAATTTCCCCGGGGGTGCCTATTGGCGGACCTCGCCACATGCCCAAAAAAAGTTTTAGAAGAAAAACCCAGAAAAAGTCTTAAAAAGCAAATTAAAAAAGATAATTAACATGGTCGAAGCCCACCCCCCCCCCCCCCCCCCCCTCTCGCAAAATTTTCGTTTGCCCCCCTCCTCCCCTTCAAATTTATTCTCACCTCATTCGCCGCTGTCTCGTTACGCAGTTGCTCAGGCACAACCAATGTGTCACGGGGATCCTCCACCACATACACTTGGCATTTGCTGAAAATTTTTGTGCCATAATATAAATGAAAATCAATTTTTAAAGTAGTAATACTTTTGGCTCCTCGTAAATACGTCAGTGGAAAAGGTGTCAGTAATACAGTATTTTTAAAATAAAGTTACTGTAGCATTAAGTTATTACAAAAGGTCAAAATGTCTAATAAATTTTGTTCTATTTTTCCAATTAAGTTTTTAAATGTCAAAATAATTGATATTTCCAAAATGTCTAAAAAACAAGTAATAATTTCAGGTAATATTACTACCGTATCTCAATTTAAAAAAATACTGATTCGCTGACGCATTTTCCACTGACCCAATTTCCGTTCAAGATTTTTATTTAACCGAAAAATTGAATTGCCAATCTTTTCTTTTGCTATTTTTTTAAATTTGTGTCACCACCAAAAAAAAGAAGATGCAGTGAAATTTTTTTTGTTGCAATTTCAGTCAAATTAAAAAGAAAATTAGTGAAATTAAAAAAAAAAAATTTCAAAAAATTTCCAAAAATCGCTGAGAATTTCTCGAAAAATTTTTTTTCTTAGATTTTTCTTATGAAAAAACTAAGATTTTTTTCTTGGAAAATTCTAAGTTAGCAAATTTAAAAAAAAAAAATTTCTCGGGGTATGGGAAACGAGACGGGGTGGGGGACTGATATGGGGGGGGGGGGGAAACGCAGTGCACCCTTAAATTTGTGTCACCATCAAAAAAGAAGATGCAGTGAAATTTTTTGCAATTTCAGTCAAATTAAAAAGAAAATTAGTGAAATGCAAAAAAATTTTCTGGTGGCAGCGTTTTTTGGACATACACTTGGCATTTACTTGAAATTTCTGTGCCAAATTACAATGTGAGAATTAAAAAATTCAGCAAAATCCCACCTGATCACGTCTTTGTTGACAGTTGCGGTCCACATCCCTTGATCAATTTGTTCAACAACACGGATGGTCAATGTGAAGCATCCGGCCGCATCCTTCTCAATTTGATAGCGCGGATCATCACTGAAATATTTGATCATTTAATCATTTTAAATAAAAAAATTTATTACAATTTAAAATAATTATAATAAAAAATTTCTTACACGTCAATTGGCTTTCCGTCCCTTTGCCAAACCAATGGTGCCCTGGCACTGTTCAATTTGCATGTCAAAACGCCTTGTTTGGTGCGGTAAATTTCCATGGTGTTCGGCAACGGTGTCAAGAACACATATTTGATCGGTGGCTCTTAAATTTGGTAAGCATTTTTCTGATCAGTTTGATTGAAAAAGAATTTGGGAATATTTGTAAATCTTTTTAAAATTCCTTCTCTTTTATAGCTTGGCAAAACTGTCCTCCTCCGATTAATCTCTCTTTAAAAGCCAACAAAATTCCAAAAAGGATGAAAAAAGGCCAGGGATGGTCCCAGCAGGGGGATGTGTACTGAATATTTTCGGTTGCTTATTGGTAGCCCCTCCCCCAAGACCTCTCTCACTCAAATTTTCCAATTTCGTTATTTTTTCCAAAAATCTGCAAAATGAACAATTTTTAATGAAAATCTGTTAAAAAAAATATTTTTTACCAAATTTTATTGGCAAATAAACAATATTGAACACGTAAGGCTAAGCTAATCAAATCCACCAAGAATATTTAATTTTGATTGATTGTCACTGGCAAATAGTGATTCATTATTTCAAACTGATTTGGTGCTGTTTTGTCCTCCGCCCCGTCCAAAACATACCCTCCACAGTGACAAATGAATTTGTTGGCACTCCGTTCGCTTCGCATGTGTACTTGCCGCTGTCGTCCGGGTCCGGGTTGTTGATGATCAGCGTGATGGACTGCTTGTCGATCAGAATTTTGTACTTGAGACCGTCCGAGAACAGCTCCTTGCGGCCCTTATACCAGCGCACTGAAAAGAAATATTTTGGCATTAAATTTAAGAAATTTTTAAAATTTATTTTTTTAAAAATTAATATATTTTTTATTTCCTAAAAATAGATTTGAAGATATCCTTAATTTTATCATTTATTTTTTTCGTGTTTTATTGAAATTGAAAAAAGTAATTGATTATAATTTTATCAGTCGTTTAAATAATGAAAAATGATTAATTTTTCAAATTTAATTTTCATTTTTATAAAAGCATTGAAATCCCATGGTTTTTCACCTTTGGCATTGGCGCGCGAGTATTTGCATTTCAACTCGGCAAATTTGTTCTCCTGCTGCTGAAATTGCAACTTGTCTGGTAATGGGTCCACCCATCGTTCTTGAGGCACTTCGGTGGGCGGCTCGGGTGCTTTGGGGGGCTGAAAAAGTGTAAAATATTTTTTACTAAAAATTTTTTTGTGAAAAGCATAAAAAAGACTCTAATTCTTAGATTTTGACTCCAAAATAAGACCGCCAACTATCCCAAGGAGGGAGAGGGAGGGGGGGGGGGAGCCATCGCTAAATGATTGAGCCATTTTTAAAAATTGATAAAAATTTTATTTTTATGGACTTATTTGCAAAACTTTTGCAAACATTTAATCAATTTTTTTTCTAACAATGGAACATTTCTGACAGTAAATTCAAATCACTTTTAAACCACTTTTATTTTGTGCAGGTAGTTCTATCATAAATTCTCGACTTTTTTTTGGCCCTCACCATCAGTAAAAAGTGATGAAAGTTTCAAAAAAAGAATTAACTAAAAAATCAAAATAAAAAATCTCATTTTTTAAATATTTGATCAATTTTTCGGATTAATTTGAGTCAAGACAATTTATTTTTATACGGCATCATGACCCACCTCTTCTGGTTCAGGTGATGCCGCCGAAAAGTCAATGGTGGTGTGAATCGATGGCCGGCGGACGGGGGAATGTGTTGCACCACTACTCGAAATTAATTATTATTGTTTATTTAAAATTAAAAATTTATAATCAATTAAAAGTGATTACTGCTAATCTACCTGTGTATTCGCATGTGCGTAGAAAGTGCACGAAGCGTTTCAAAAGGCTTGTGACTGCATTTTGTGCATCTCCATTCCTGGAATTAATTTGGTTAAGTCACGATTTTTACATTGATCGAAAAATCGTTGGGAAAAATGCATGACTTAATCATCAAATTATTCTTAAAAGTTTTGGAACGTTTTTGAAAAAAAGCTTATATCTAAACCTTTCTAACAAATAAATACAAAAAAGACCGCTTGTCTTCATGACATTTCTTTACTAACATATGGTCCAAAAGTTACTGTATTTCATCGGGAAAGTGGACCCAAATCGACCAGCTCAATTTTTTGTGGTGCAAAAATAATCACAAAAAATGAACAAACGCCAAAAAAACAATTTTAGGGAGAGAAAAATCATGTCTAACCTTTTGGTGCTGATCAAAAAGTTTTTTAATTGCTCAAAATAACCTTTTTTAAATAATGAAATTTTTGAAGTTATGCAATGAAATTAGAAAACAATTAGGACTAGCAAGATCACTTAATTTGTTGGTTCAAAGAAAGTTTTGAAATATTGTTACATATTTCGCGCATTAAAAACCCATAATTATAATTGACCCACCAGAGGCTTCGGTGGGGCCTCCGGCGGAAGTCGCTTAGAGCGTTGTGGTCCGGCGGATCTTAGCAAAATGAGCTCCTCGAGGGTCGCATTTTCTCCCTTAAATTTTATTTAATAAATAATAAATAGATAATTAATAGGGAGAGGATTTTTAGGGACGAAAAATCTGTTTTTAATATTTAATAATAATAAAAAAAATAATTAAAATCGATGTAAATAATTTACAGAAATTTTATTATAGAAAAATTAAATTCCATCTGACGTTTATTTTTAACAACGTGTTTCCTTGAACCCGAATTCGAAAAAAGTCGAAACTTCTTTTTCTGGTTTCGCATTTTTGGTTCAAAACCGGCTTAAATTCAAGGAAACAAACAAAAAACCACAATGATGTTTTTTGTTGATGAGATTTACGAAATTTGTTGCCTTTATGCTGCATAATAATTTTTTTATTTTAAATTTTTCATGCGAAACACACGTTATAGCTAAAAATAAACGTCAGATTCGTGATAAGCGATTAGAATTACCCTAGAAAAAAATGAAAAAAAAATTTCAGGGGGGGGGTGCCAAAACGCATAAGTCATAAGCACCGTTTTTATTACAAACAATTCGGTTTTTTGGTTTATTTTTAGGCCAATATTCTAAGAGAATTAACTCACCTCAAAGCCCAGGAACCCTGCGGAATTATATCTTTTCCGAATTCTGTATTCCATCCTCTGCTGTTCCTGAAAATAAAAAAAATGTTTTTATGGAAAATTAGGATGAATTTTTTCAGAAGTTTTGGCCCATAAGAGAGATTTTGTCTTTTTTGGTTTAAATTTTATAATGAGAACAATATGATTTAATTATTGAAAATTTTTATTAATTATTAATTCCCGATTTAATTTATTCTTTATTTTTTGGCTTTTCTAAAATAAAAAGCAAAACAAACACTTAAAATATAAATTTTACTGCGAAAAATTAATTAAAAAATTTTTTTTGTAGAAAAAGACTTTCCAATTTCAGAGCAGGTAGTTTCGGACAAAATTTTACGGGATTCCCGTTCGGGAATTACTTTCGTTGTCCCCGTTTCCCTTTCCCATATTTTTTACCGCTTTATATAAAAAAAAACAATTTAATTAATATCTTTTCACTTGAATAAATGAATTAATTTTTTTTGTTTTTAACCACTTACTTCCGGTGTTGGCGCATTCGTTGGAGTCCGTTTTGGCCGATCCATATCTGTTGAAAGCGATTAAAATATTAGATTTATTGAAAATTGTTATGACGATTTTTTTGACCATAACGGAAAGTAATTAAACAATCCAAACCCACGATAGAATTTTTGATGTTCAAAATTATTAAAAATTTTAGTTACAATTATTTTATTTTTATTTTCTTGCTATCATTCGGTAGCCCTAAATGTCCTTTATTAGCCTGCAAAAATTCAAAAAATTTCGCTTAGTTTCTAAAAAGTTATGGCCAAAAATGTTTGAAAACCTATTCCCTGGTGTACTTTTGTACATAACTGTGTTCAAATTTGACGAATTATTTTGAAAATTTTACTGCCTAATAGAAAATTGTTAGGGCTATCGAATAAATATCAAGAATTAAATATTTAGTTGATTTTGAGCAAAGTTTTAAGGGTAGTTTTTTGTTGAAAATTTTAGCTTTTTTTTCTACCAAACAAAAATAATAAATTTATTAAAAATTAAAATTTTTTAGAAATTGTTTAAAATGGAGAAAAACATTTTTTTGAAAATCTGCTAATTCAACTTTTTGGGGATTTTCAACCAAGTCATTTTTATAAATTTTTTGACTTAGGTAGAAATAATTTCTTTCACGGCAAAAAGGGAGGTGTATTTTTCTATGCACTCTCTCTTTGTTGGCACATATCTCGGTTTTTAATTGGTGTATATTATCAGTAAAATATGGTTTTTTTCCCATTTTCCCCTCTGCCAGTTTTTTTGCAAAGAAAAATAAAAAAAACCCAATAGAAATGTAAATTCCCATAAATAAATTCAACTCACAAAACAATCTGCGGACAGCGATCAGTCAAATCAGTAAACAGCACACACTGAGGCGAAACAGCAGAACGGACAAAGCGCAAAATAGTTGTGTGGTGAAATTCGGCACTCAAATCTTTGCTGCTTAAAAATAAAAAAAAACATTTATAAAGTTTAAAGCAATGAAAATCTTTCGATTAGGCCCACTTTGTTTGTAAATTTTTGCCACGGGCATTCCCCCCTGCCCCCCTCTTAATTGATTTGTGGTGGTGGTGGTGAGGGTCATCTTAGGTGACTAAACGAATGATTTTTGGAAAATAAAAATTACTCAGCTTTTATGGAAAAATAAAAAGAGGGGAGTGGGGCGGGGGAAAAGGAGGAGAGCGGATGGAGAACGGGAAGAGGAAGGACGAGGGAAGGAGCGGAGGGAGGGAAGTGAGAGGGGAGAGAGAGCGGGAGGGGAGTGGGAGGAGGAAGGATGGGAGGGGAGAGAGTGGGAGGAGGTAGGATAAAGGAGGGGAGAGAGCGGGAGGGAGGGGAGCGGGAAGGGGAAGGATGAGGGAGGGAGCGGAGGGAGGGAAGAGAGCGGGAGGGAGCGGTGAGGGGAGTGGGAGGAGAAAGGATGAGGGAGGGGAGAGAGTGGGAGGAGGAAGGATGAGGGAGGGGAGAGAGCAGGAGGGAGCGGGAGGGGAGTGGGAGGAGGAAGGATGAAGGAAGGGAGAGAGTGGGAGGAGGAAGGATGAGGGAGGGGAGAGAGTGGGAGGAGGAAGGATGGGGGAGGGGAGAGAGCGGGAGGGAGTGGAGCGGGAGGCGCGCCGACGACGGCAAAGGTCGACTTTTGCCTTCCTTCAGAATTGAATTATTAAAACAAAAATTGTTCAACTGATTCTTAGAAAATCAAATAAAAGTTACAAAAATATAAATATTCAAATTTTTTTTTGAAATTATTTGAAATTTTATTTCTATAAATAATTATTTCATGGAATGAAGAGGTCAATTAAAAAAATACTTTATGATTTTTTTGCTAGGTTTATTTACACTTTTTATCCAAAAATAATTTTTAGGTTTTAACAAAAATCTTATGGAGATAATAATATTAATCGCGAAGAGAAGGAATTGAACATGAGCAGAGGGATAAGAGGGACACAACTCATGAGAATAATAACCTCTTTGCCACACAGGAGCAATATTTAATGTCATTTTAATTTTATTTAAATTATTTTTTTAAGATTTTTTATTTTCTCTGCTATATATGATCTACAATTTAACTCAAAACCCTTCTGCTTACCGATGTATTTTTGAATATTTGGGCACAATGTACGTCGGTCGATCCACAAGCGACAAAACCTAAAACGGGATTAATTAATGAAAATTGGAAATAATTGAACAATGACAATTTAAATGCCTATAATGCCTATATTCTTGGTATCCAATGAAAGCTCAGCAGAAGTCTATAGAATATGTTAATCCAGAATTCTAGTTAATACTATAACAGACGACAAAAAATTAAATTTGAATATCCGGTAAAAAAATTCATTGATGGCTTTTTTTCGTAATTCTAGTTTTTGCTCTTTTCTTGTGTTTTAAATTCCTGAGACAAATTAAGCTTTCAAATGATACTAAGAATATGGGCTAACACGGAGTATATGTATTTGGGCTTTTCTTTGTGGACGGATTAGAACAAATGTGGTAACATGGAAAGATCTAGATGAGACCAATTAATCTTTGTGTGGAAGAAGTTGATCAACAGAAGCGATTAATCCGACTTTTGAGCCTGTTCAAAATTCGAAAAATTGCGAGAATTTGTCACTTCTAACTTTTAAAAACAATTGAACCCTGACAAATTTGGGGGTCATTCGAAAGCTATTGACGAGCTATTTATAAATAAAATCAGGGGACGATTTACTTCAGTTGGATGGACCCTCACGCTTTTGCCCCGGCATGTTTGGGCCGCAGCATGCTTTTGGCTATAACTTTTTTGTTTGTCATCCAATTCGAACATTGTTGGTATCATTCGAAAGCTTTTCATATATGCTCTGTTACCCTTACAAAAAAACAGTAAACAGATTTTCTAGAATATTAAATTTCGAATGATACTACGAAGCTTGTTGGATTTGGATTGCAAAAAAAAAATGCTGGGGCCCAACCCTGAGGCCCAAGTGGGGCAGAGTCCGTCAGGGGAAGAAGTCGAGCGAACCAAAGTAATCTGAGAACCTGGTCAATGAGTCTACATTTGTGAGATAGACAAAATAGCCTGCCGAATGATACCACCAAATTTGTCCGGATATTACCGTTTTAAAAGATTAAGAGTGCCACACCATTTTCTTCCCTTTTCCGTGTTTTGAACCGGTTCAAAAACCAGTTTAATGCGTTTCCACAGATTTTGGATTTTCATATTAGTTTTCTGCACCTAAGTAAACCTATAAAAGTGCTATTGCCAAACCGTCAGTGTGTGGTGGTGTTTTGGTTGCGCAGTGCATGTAATTTTGTACGGCATTGGCATTTGGGGCGACTCATAAACGACGACGATTTCACTTCAACCTGGGGCGACTGAGGGGGCGATATTAACTAGCAGCAGCAGCTGCAGCACATAGACCATTTTTGGCACAATTTGCATCAAATTGTGCCAATTTATAAAATTCACTCTTTTAAATGATTATTCGTCTTTACCCTTGTTGTTGACGAGATGGAGTTGGTCCGCAAGCCGAAAAATAACTCCCGAAGGAGTTGGCCGCAGCCCCAAGACGGGCGGCGGCGGAGCTACTAATGAGCGGCCAACTGTACTGTCATTTGGTTTGGCGCTATGTATTTTTGGCGGAATTTCAAAAAGCCAAAACTCGAAATTTATAAATTAACACAATTTTATAATAATTTTGCCATTAAAAATATTTAAGTTGTAACCAGCCTCTGTCTGCTCTTGTTTATTTATTTATATATTACATACATATTTCCTCAGAATTTTTAAAATATTTTTAGTTTTTAGTAGAGTTCCTCCCTGACCCGAAGCAGGCAATAAATAGATTTTTTCGCATTCCAATATTAATTTTTCGACTTTATTATGATATTTTATTCTGACAGGGTGTTTACCTTCGATATTTTTAAAATTTTTCAAGTAAATCCCGAATTTTGTCGGATATTTCTTCCCTGATCGCTACTTTTCTCTCCTCTAGGGCCGGGAAAAACAACAGCAGAGACCATTTTTGGCACAATGCTATCAAAAAATAGATACGTGTTTTTTTTGTGGTTATCAGCTGTTTTACTATGGTTGCCGTTCATTTCCCGTGGTGTTGACGAGGAGGTTTTGGTCGTCCGGATCGGGAGGACTCCCGAAGGAGTTGGCCAAATTGGCCCAAAGACAGGGCGGGCGGCGTCTACTAATGAGAATGAGTGGACTTTTTCTATCAAAAAGGGAGGTGAATAAAATTTTTATAAATTTTAATTGCTTTTTCAACAGGCCAAAAGTTTAGGCTTAACTTTTTAGTGAAATTTCAATCACTCATAGTTTTTCGAGTAGTGATCAGAAAAATCCCAGATTTTGCAGGGTAACAGCTGAGAACAATACCTAATTTATACTTTTTTCCCCGTTTACTAGGCCTTGTTAAAAATTTTTTAGATTTTCTGATTTTAAGCTTAACTTTTTAGTGAAATTTCAATCACTCATAGTTTTACGAGTAGTGATCAGAAGAGCACCAGGCTTTTCAGGGGCCTAAAAAGGTCAAGGAAAGGCATCTCTGCGTTGATTTAGCAGTAGTACCTATGAAATTAAATTTTCTATGAATTTTTAAAGTTATCTTTTTGCAAAATTAATTCATAAATATTTTTTCAGAAAGTGATCTGAATGACACCGAATTTTATATACATGTTATATAAGGCACTTTGATACTTTTTCTATCAAAAAGGGAGGTGAATAAAATTTTTAAAAATTTTAATTGCTTTTTAAATATGCCAAAAAGCTTAGGCTTAACTTTTTCGTGAAAATTCAATCACTCATAGTTTTACGAGTAGTGATCAGAAAAATCCCAGATTTTGCAGGGTAACAGCTGAGAACAATACCTAATTTATACTTTTTCCCCGTTTACTAGGCTTGTTTTTTTAATTAATTTTTGCCTGGTACTGAGCGCCTTTCTCCAAGTTACGCACGGTGTAGTTCGGCAGTGTCACGTGATCTGGCACACGTTCCCAGTCGCGTTCGTCCAATCCTCTGAATTCGATACGGTAGCCGCTTAGCTCTGTGCCACCGTCATCCTTTGGCGGGCGCCAGGACAGTGTGATGGAATGCCTGAAAGGAGGGCATAGGCATTTTTTGATAATGATTTGCAAAAGGAAAAATCAGGCACATTTTTTTAAATTTTTATAAATTTGATCGAAATTTCATTTTTTTTTTAAATATCATCATTTCTCCAAAGAATTTATTTCAAAAAGATTTTTACAGTAATTTCAAAGAAAAATTCTTAAAAATACATGTTTAAGAATTTTTTTTAGATATTCTACTAGAAAAACGTATATGAAAATTTGCAGTATTTAAATTATTATTTTTTTCTGGGATGGAAACATATTGCACCCTGCCATAAATTCCAAATTGATGTGTGAATCTTGATAAATTCTCAATTATTTTTGATTGGACTGAAAATAAACTAACTATATTTTTTTTTGAAAGTACGTTTAGGCAAAACGGCGCCAGAAAAAAAAATAATATTTTTTTAAATTACTGAAATTTGTCATGAAAAAATTGGCTAAAGAAAAAATATTTTTATATTTTTGAATTTTTCTCACTTTGTTGTGGCCGGATAAGTGATCGGGCCCTCTGGGGGGCCGGGCCGGTCAACCACTGAGATGAGCCCACGTGTCTCCGCCGTGCCCTTCTCATTGGTGGCAACAATGCGGCACTGGCCCGAGTCGGACCGCGCACTCTTCGGGATGTACTGGCGTGTGTTCGTATGGCCAGCACGGACGCGCACCTGCACAAAATCAAGCAGTTATTTTAAACGAATTCACAATTTTTTAATTGAACAAAATTTTATGAGTCACTGAAAAAAATTGTTTTTCATCAAATTTTTGTTTCAAATTAAAATTCTATTTTTTTTGGAAAATTATTATTTTTAAAAATAATTTTCGAAAAATTTAATAATTTATCATAAAAGTTTATAGACGTTTTTTTGAAATTTGCAAAATAGAGATTTTTTGAAAAATGCTAATTGTATGTATGAAAAAAAAAAAATTTTTTTTTTGGGCCGAGTAGGGAGGGAAAGAGATTTTCCCGTTTCAATTCATTGTCAATCAATCAATCACTTCTTTGCCGTTAATGTCGTCCAATTCGAAGCGGGGGCGCTTCAATTTGGGCTTGGCCCATGCCAACTCCGACTGATCGGACGTGTTTGTCGAAGCCCGGCCTCGTTCACAGCGACCACCCGATAATAGTAGCCGTGCTCAGGCTGTACGCGTCGTCAGTGTACGGCGCAGTCGTACCACCGGATTGTGTGTTCACCTAGAAAAACACCCAAATTTGAAAAAAAATGGAAAAATCAAAATGGTATTAAAAATAACATTTAGTTATAATAAATTTAAAGAAAATTTCCTTTTTTACAAAAAGAAAATTTCCTTTCAAATAGAGTGAAGCTAGACCGGGAATTTTGGGCAAAATCGGGAACTGGGACTGCCGGGACCTGAGAAGCCGGGATCGGACCTCGATTTTTGTAGGGACAGGGAAGCGGGACAACCGGGACATTTAAAAAATTCAAAAAAAAATTTTAAAAATATATAATGTTTTAATTCATTTCAATTGAAAATAACACAAAATTAAATTTTTATTTTGTTTTTATGTAATAAATCCAAAGTTAAAGCTAATTACATTAATAAAAGGGAAGAAAAGCGGTCCGGCGGTGCCATTAGGCGCCGACGGGGAAATTTGAAAATTTGGTTTAAATTGTAACAGATTTTCAACAAAAAAGGCTAGTGTTAAGTTAAACATAAAAATTTTATTATATTTAAATGAAATTCACAGCAATTAAAAACAAAATGGTAACGACCTGGCAAGCCATTTATTTATATACCATTTTTCCAATAAATAACCAAATTTAAAAAATAATAAAATTTGCAAAAAATTCCAATATTTGGGCTAATGACACCTATTTAAACGAAAAAAATATGAATTTCTTTCTAAATAGCAGGTTTAATTTATTCACCTTAATCCAGACCGTCCGTGTTTTTGCGTCCTCCCGTTGCACATTATAAGAAGCGATTGGCGATCCGCCAGTGTCCGTACGACGGTGCCCATTTGATGCTGATTTGATTGTTGTCGGGTGCCGTGACCTCGGTCGTCCCGGCGAGTCCGTATGGGTCCATGGCCAGCACGGCCGAGGTCGGTGTGCAAACGGGTCGGAACAGCCAACGCATTCACGGCACACACTCGGAATCATACTCGTGGCCCTCCTGCAGTTTCGGCACTTTGCTGTTTGTGCCAACAACGTTGTTGACCGGCAAACCAAACTTGGCTGCCCACATCACGGCATTCGAACCACGTAGTTGGTGACTTCGGAGCCACCGTCGTCTCTCCGCGGTTGCCATGACAGTGTGCACGAGTTCTCGCGCTACGTTGTCCACCGCAAGCGGTCTCTTCGGCGGTGCCGGACGGTCCTTGCACCAGCACTTCAAAGTGGCCTTCCGTTTCGCCCACGTTGTTCTTCAGCCGTAGCTCATAGGTGCCGGATTCAGAGCGCTTTGCGGCCCGGGAAAGAAGATTGACGTGTTGCCTTTGATGTGTCTTCCATGATCAACTCGGGTGGCAGAGTGCGGCCCGCCTGCCTTCACCCAGCACACGGACGGGTCAGGCGTGCCAACAAATTTGATGCACAGCGACGAGTGTTCTGCCTGCGCGCACTTTCCACTTGCGCTGCGCGGGTGATGATCTGCGGGCTTCAGACAGCGATCATCGCCTCGGCAGCTCGCGTGGCGAAGGGACGGCGCCTGCGTTAGCCGGAAAAAAATGTCTTGGTTATTATGTTATCATTATAAACATTTATAAATTATATTAGGTTAAGTTTGTTTTTCATAAAAAATTAAAATAAAACTACAAAAAGTAAAAATTAAAAATTTACAGATCAAATCAACGTTTATTCGAACTTTTTAATAAAATACATAATCACTATTATATTTGTACGAAATAACTATTTTTTGAACACTTATCAGGTTAAAAATAGCAGTTAAATTCTGAAATGGGTTTTTCCGTCCTAGACAAAAAAAAAAACAAACCCAGTCAAGTGTGTGTGAAATAAAAAATTTAATGATAAATGCTCAATAAATGAAGTATTTGACAACTAAAAAATAAAAAGACTCGGAAAAAAGATTTGCAGTGGCCACTCGTCTATAAGAATGTTTTACCTATTATTTAGGAGCACGGTAAAGCAAGGAAAAATGAATTTCCTAAAATTTTTTAAAAGTCTCCAAAACGCAAAATTATTCATGAAAAAAGAGGTTCAGAAAAGAAAAAAGAAAATTCAAAAATGAAATTTTTTTAAATTGGAAAAAACAGGGGAAAATAGAGGTGGTAAGCACATCATATATTTGAATAAATGTAAAAATTGATATTTTTGAAAAATTCATTTTCAATAATAAATAAAAACAGTATACAGAAAACTTTGGCCACTGACCCCTCCCAGTCGCCAAAATAAGTTAATTATTTTAAAAAATTCAAAAATTTGAGGGTTTTAGTACAAATAAATCATAAAAAATTTAAATTACGAATTAATACATTTGAATTGATTTTGAATAATAAAATGCCGAACAAATAACAATTCTTGAATTTTTGTAAACTTTTTTCCGGATTCAAGCATTACAACTTCTTACATTTCCGGGTGTTATAATTATTTGAGTTCATTTAGTAATTTTTTCTGGATGAATGAATCGCGAAACAATGAGGAAACTTTTTTTGCATCTTTTGTTTTTCTTTCGTTTTCTCGTGTGTTGTTAAGCCCTTTTTTATCATCCAAACTTTGGCGGTCGTTTATTTTTACAGATTCAATCCTTGGAAAATCATTTTTGATTTTCTCCATTATTTTCGTTTTCACTTCGTACACTTTGTCCGTGCCCTTCATCCAAAATTTGAACGTTTTCACTTCATTATCTTTTTTATATTTTACGACAATTTCAAATTCACTAAACAATAAAATGGTTGTGCCTTCGCCAATGCCATAATTTGTCATTGATTTTTCATCGTCCTCAAGAACAGTCAAAGTCTCACCTGTATTATTACAATTCAGAATTTATTTACATTTGCCCATTTTTTTCAGGGCGTAAATACGCAATTTTAGCATAATTAGGCTACTATTTTATTTAGCCTGCTTAGTTTCAACAAAATAAGTACTATTTATGCCAAAACTTATATACTTATATTAAATTTTGTCGAAAAAAATGTTAAAATGGCGCATTTTACGAAACGACCTAGCACGCCATTTTTAATTTTTACCATTTGAGTTGACTTTCAATATTTGATCATCGGGCTTAATTCCACTCCAACTTCTAATCATTCCATTCCCACTTTTAATCTTTTTCTTTAATGTTGCCACAGTTTCCTTCCCTTTCATCCAAATGGTGTAATTTTCCACTTCATGCTCATTTTCATATCGGACGACAATTTGAAATTCACCAATTGTCAAGCGAACGGTGTCACCTTTTTTAATGCCATTATAATCAATTGTTTTTGCATCTTTAAGAATATCTTCATCATTGTTTTGCACTGTCAATCTGTTAAGATCACTTCCCAACTTTGTTTTGTTTTCTTCATCCAATTTTTCCATTATATTTTTCTTCAATTCTTCCACTTTGTCCCATCCATTCATTTCAACGATGATAGACGACACCCCTTGCTTGAATATTTGTTCATCAGCTGTCACTTCAATTTGAAAATTTGTGGACAATAAAATGTTTGAGTCTTCTTCAATTCCATAATCATTTAATGTTTTTTGTCCTCCAATAATGGAGCATATAGAAAAGTATGGCACTTCAATATTTGTTCTTTGTGCTCAATTCCACTCAGATTTTCGATCTTTTTCTTCACAATTTCAACAGTTTCCTCCTTATTCACCCAAACATTGTAATCTTTCGGTTTATTCTTCTTTTTTTCCATAGTGCCGAACAAAAGGTTGGAATTCATCAATGGACATGTGAACGATATCACCTTCCTTAATCGGATAATCATCAATTCTTTTTTTATCATTAAGAATGTCATTAGTTGGGCCGTATTGGAGTGTAATTTTGTTTTTCGTAATTCCACTCTTTGATTCGATCTTCCACTTCAAGTCTTTCACTGTGTCCGTTCCATGCACTCCGATGGTAAATGTCTCGCTAAACTTCGGTGAATTGCTATTAGCATTCACTGTAATTTCAAATTTTTTGAACAATAAAATAGTTGTGCCTTCTTCAATGTTAAAATAATCCATTCTTGCAAAGTCAGAAATCTGAGACGCAGTGTCATTTGGTTTTTTGAGTTTCAATATTTGTCTTTTGGGCTCAATTCGCGTCTTTTCTTTGATCAGCTCCTTCAACTCTTTCCCAGTGGTTTCATCCTGTACCACAACAGTGATCTGATTGCTATCATTGCTGATCTTTTCATCAGACACCACTGTAATTTCATATTTAATGGACAATGTAATGCCAGTGTCATTTTCAATGCCATAATATTTTAAAGTATTTTTGTCATCCAATATTTGACCGTTTAAAGTCCACGTCAATGTTTGTTTGTCCGGCTCAATTCCACACCGATTTTTGATCTTTTTCTTCAAAATTGCCACATTTCCTTACTCTTCACCCAAATACGGGAAGTCATCAGCAATTCATTCATAATTTTTTCTAGAACAACAATTAGAAATTCACCAATGGATAAATGAACGATGTCACCGTTTTGAATCTGATAATAATAAATTGTTTTTTCATCATTAAGAAATTCATCTTTTGGGCCGTATTGTAGTGATATTTTGGTGAGCTCAGTTCCAATATTTGTTTTGCTATCCATTTCCATTTTTCTAATTAGTTTTTTCTTCAAATCTTCCACTTTGTCCACTCCATTCACTTCAAAAGTGATTGTATTTGTTAAAGGCAATTGTTCATTGAATATCTTTTCATCCGCTTTTACTGTGATTTTAATACCATCAGTGGTAGATTGCATCATAATCAGCATCAAAAGCATTGTCATTATCCCAGCTGAAATGCCACCAAAAGGATTCATTGAGGAAAATTTGATGGAAACTTCGATGAAAAGGAGTGGTAATTAATCTGAATGATGTGAAGGATATGGAGGCAGGACTGTTATGATTTGCTGCTTGTCATGGTACCCCCTTTTATGGGGCAGAATTCTACTCAAATTGAGTGATCATCATAATAATAGTGATTTATTGAATTGGCAATTGAGTGATCACTTTAATTTGACGTAATTAAAGTGAATTATTGAATTCGCAATTGAGTGATCACTATAATTTGACGTAATTAAAGTGAATTATTGAATTGGCAATTGAGTGATTACTTTATTTTTGCAGGTTATAGTGAAATATTGAATTGGAAATTAAGAATTACTTTATTTTGCAAAATAATTTTATATTACAGCACATTGGCGTTGTAACAGTTAATTACCACATTAGTTTCCATAATTCGTCAATTGATTGAATTTTCACTAAAAAGTTACCCCTAAACTTTTTCGCATATTTAAAAAGCAATAAAAATTTTTAAAATTTATATTTTTCTCACTTTTTGATAGAAAAAGCATCAGAGAGCTTTATTTAACATGTAAATAAAATTTGGTTCGTTTCAGTGCACTTTCTGAAAAAATAATTATGAATTAATTTTGCAAAAAATAAATAATGAACCCTTCGAAATCGGTTGGGCAAAAATCGCTAAGGGTGGGCAAAAATAGCTAGCTTAATGTATTAGAAGCTAGAAAAGGAGCTCTTTCTAATGGTGTCATCGGTTCTGGATTTGGTTCAGAATGCGCAGAGCTATACTCAAAAGTTTAAGCCTACTACTCAATAGTGCCCAAGCCTAGTCCATTTGGGGTACTCAAACAATTTAAGCGCTTCCAATTCCTTCTACAATCGACTTTATACAACCCATTATAAGCGCTAAAATTATCAGAGTGCCGAAAATCGGGTTCAGGGGGACGGCCCCGAAAAACCAAAAAAAAAAATTATTTCGAAAAAAAATTATTTAAAGGAATGAAAAGCTAATGTGATAAAATTGGTTAATTCTCGTCTTTTCAGTATCCCTGCAAAGTTTGGTGCGCTTCCGATCAGTTTCTGAAAAAAAAGTTAAGCCTAAACTTTTTCGTGTAATTAAAAAGGAATTAAAAATTTCTAAAATATTTTTCATCGCCCTTTTTGATTGTAAAAGCATCAGAGAGCCTTATTTAACATGTAAATAAAATTTGGTGCGTTTCAGTGCACTTTCTGAAAAAATAATTATGAATTAATTTTTGCAAAAAATAAAAATAAATAGTGAACCCTCCTGCTTAATAATTTTCCTGCGCCGAAGGTACTCACTCGGCCGATTCGCGGCCTCGTGGGGGGGCCTTCGCCGCCCCCCCCCCCCTGCGGGGCCTTCGGCCCCGCGCCCCCCCCCCCCGCTCTTCAGAGTACGACAAAATATATCAACAAAACTTTTTTTGAAAATTTGACTAGACCAATCGAACGCTAACTGTCAACCTCTAATACAAAAAAATCCCCGAAGGAGAGAATTTAATTAAATCCATTCCTTCGGGGGTCCGTGCCGGGTGCCGCGGGGTAAGCAGTGCTGGTTTGGTTTCATCACGGTACCCATCCTTTCGGCTAGTCAGTCAGCGTTGCTTAACTTGCCAGATCGGACGGGCGCGCATGATTCCACTTTGCCAAGCACCCCACCGAAAGTAGAATGAAATAACTCAAATATAAGGAAAAAATTTATATAATATATTCATCTCCCTTTTTGATAGAAAAAGCATCAGAGAGCCTTATTTAACATGTATATAAAATTCGATGTCTTTCAGATCACTTTCTGAAACAATATTTATGAATTAATTTTGCAAAAAATAAAAATAAATTGGTTCATCTTTAAAAATTCATAAAAAATTTAAATTCAGAGTTACTGGTCTTAAAGCATCACAGAGGTGCTTTTTCTTGTCTTAAGGATGCCCTTAAAAAATATCGTGCGCTTCTGATCACTACTCGAAAAATGGGTGATTGAATTTACACTAAAAAGTTAAGCCTAAACTTTTGGCCTGTTTAAAAAGCAATTAAAAAATTTTTAAAAATTTTATTCATATCCCTTTTTGGTATTAAAAGCATAAAGTGCCTTAGTTAACCTGTAAAAAAAGTTTGGTGCGTTTCAGATCACTTTCGGAAAAAATATTTATGAATTAATTTTGCAAAAAATTGAAAAAGTACAGAAAATCAGAAAATCTAAAAACTTTTTAACAAGGCCTAGTAAACGGGAAAAAAAGTATAAATTAGGTATGGTTCTCAGCTGTTACCCTGCAAAATCTGGGATTTTTCTGATCACTACTCGTAAAACTATGAGTGATTGAATTTTCACGAAAAAGTTAAGCCTAAGCTTTTTGGCATATTTAAAAAGCAATTAAAAATTTTTAAAAATTTTATTCACCTCCCTTTTTGATAGAAAAAGCATCAGAGTGCCTTATATAACATGTATATAAAATTTGGTGCGTTTCAGAACACTCTCTGAAAAAATATTTATGAATTAATTTTGCAAAAAATAAAAAATTTCTAAAAATTTGCTCGTCCATAAATAATTTGTAATTGATCAGGGGCTCACCAAATTTTGCAGAGAAACTGCTGAGAACCCTACAAATGTTTATAAATTTTCTTAGAATTTTTTGCCTGGAGGAACACAGTTCTTCACACTTACCACACCAGAATTATTTTCAAAAACTCGATTTTTTCATGTATCCATTTGGGGTACTCAAACATTTATGGGGAGCAAAAATGCAACGCAGAATTAACGTACATGGTATAAGGAAGCTATTCCCGAAGGATTCGAACTCCCCATAAATCTGGGCGCACCGGTTCAGGGGGACTGCCCCGAAAACCAAAAAGTCGATTTTTTCAAGTGTCCATTTGGGGTACTCAAACATTTATGGGGAGCAAAAATGCAACGCAGAATTAACGTACATGGTATAAGGAAGCTATTCCCGAAGGATTCGAACTCCCCATAAATCTGGGCGCACCGGTTCAGGGGGACTGCCCCGAAAACCAAAAAGTCGATTTTTTTCAAGTGTCCATTTGGGGTACTCAAACATTTATGGGGAGCAAAAATGCAACGCAGAATTAACGTACATGGTATAAGGAAGCTATTCCCGAAGGATTCGAACTCCCCATAAATCTGGGCGCACCGGTTCAGGGGGACTGCCCCGAAAACCAAAAAGTCGATTTTTTTCAAGTGTCCATTTGGGGTACTCAAACATTTATGGGGAGCAAAAATGCAACGCAGAATTAACGTACATGGTATAAGGAAGCTATTCCCGAAGGATTCGAACTCCCCATAAATCTGGGCGCACCGGTTCAGGGGGACTGCCCCGAAAACCAAAAAGTCTAAACTTTTTCGTGTTATTAAAAAGGAATTGCTAGTTCTAATCTATTTATTCATCTCCCTTTTTGGTATTAAAAGCATCAAAGTAGCCTTATTTAACATGTAAATTAAATTTGGTGCGTTTTAGAGTAGTTTCTGAAAAATATTTATGAATTAATTTTGCAAAAAATTGGAAAAGTACGGAAAATTGGAATATCTAAAATTTTAAAGAAACATTATGGGATAGTTAATTAATTATATAAATGAGAATTGTTCTCAGCTGTTACCCTGCAAAATCTGGGATTTTTCTGATCACTATTCGTAAAATTATGAGTGATTGAATTTTCACAAAAAAAGGTTAAGCCTAAACTTTTTCGTACATTTAAAAGCAATTAAAAATTTTTAAAAATTTTATTCATCTACCTTTTTGATATAAAAGCATCAGAGAGCTTTATTTAACATGTATATAAAATTTGGTGGGTTTCAGAGCACTTTCTGAAAAAATATTTATGAAATAAAAAATCGATTTTTTCAAGTGTCCATTTGGGGTACTCAAACAATTTTAGCGCTTCCAATTCCTTCTACAATCGACTTTATACAACCCATTATAAGCGCTAAAATTATCAGAGTGCCGAAAATCCAGGTTCAGGGGGACTGCCCCCCCGAAAAAAAAAAAAAATTATTTTGAAGAAAAAAAATTAAAGGAACTGACTAGATAATATTTAAAATAGGTTATTTCTCTTCCTTTCAGTGTCCCTGCAAAGTTTGGTTCGTTTCTGATCAGTTTCTGAAAAAAAAGTTAAGCCTAAACTTTTTCGTGTAATTAAAAAGGAATTAAAAATTTCTAAAATATTTATTCATCGCCCTTTTTGATTGTAAAAGCATCAGGGAGCCTTATTTAACATGTAAATTTAATTTGGAGCGTTTTAGAGTAGTTTCTGAAAAAATATTTATGAATTAATTTTGCAAAAAGTTGGAAAAGTACGGAAAATTGCAATATCTAAAAATTTTAACGAAACATTATGGGATAGTTAATTAATTATATAAATGAGAATTCTTCTCAGCTGTTACCCTGCAAAATCTGGGATTTTCCTGATCACTACTCGTAAAATTATGAGTGATTGAATTTTCACAAAAAAAGTTAAGCCTAAACTTTTTCGCACATTTAAAAAGCAATTAAAAATTTTTAAAAATTTTATTCATCTCCCTTTTTGATAGAAAAAGTATCAGAGTGCCTTATATAACATGTATATAAAATTTGGTGCCTTGCAGATCACTTTCTGAAAAATATTTATGAAATAAAAAATCGATTTTTTCAAGTGTCCATTTGGGGTACTCAAACAATTTTAGCGCTTCCAATTCCTTCTACAATCGACTTTATACAACCCATTATAAGCGCTAAAATTATCAGAGTGCCGAAAATCCAGGTTCAGGGGGACTGCCCCCCCGAAAAAAAAAAAAAATTATTTTGAAGAAAAAAAATTAAAGGAACTGACTAGATAATATTTAAAATAGGTTATTTCTCTTCCTTTCAGTGTCCCTGCAAAGTTTGGTTCGTTTCTGATCAGTTTCTGAAAAAAAAGTTAAGCCTAAACTTTTTCGTGTAATTAAAAAGGAATTAAAAATTTCTAAAATATTTATTCATCGCCCTTTTTGATTGTAAAAGCATCAGGGAGCCTTATTTAACATGTAAATTTAATTTGGTGCGTTTTAGAGTAGTTTCTGAAAAAATATTTATGAATTAATTTTGCAAAAAATTGGAAAAGTACGGAAAATTGCAATATCTAAAAATTTTAACGAAACATTATGGGATAGTTAATTAATTATATAAATGAGAATTCTTCTCAGCTGTTACCCTGCAAAATCTGGGATTTTCCTGATCACTACTCCAAAAACTATGAGTGATTGAATTTTCACAAAAAAAGTTAAGCCTAAACTTTTTCGCACATTTAAAAAGCAATTAAAAATTTTAAAAAATTTTATTCATCTCCCTTTTTGATAGAAAAAGTATCAGAGTGCCTTATATAACATGTATATAAAATTTGGCGCGTTTCAGAGCACTTTCTGAAAGAATATTTATGAAATAAAAAATCGATTTTTTCAAGTGTCCATTTGGGGTACTCAAACAATTTTAGCGCTTCCAATTCCTTCTACAATCGACTTTATACAACCCATTATAAGCGCTAAAATTATCAGAGTGCCGAAAATCCAGGTTCAGGGGGACTGCCCCGAAAAAAAAAAATTATTTTGAAGAAAAAAAATTAAAGGAACTGACTAGATAATATTTAAAATAGGTTATTTCTCTTCCTTTCAGTGTCCCTGCAAAGTTTGGTTCGTTTCTGATCAGTTTCTGAAAAAAAAGTTAAGCCTAAACTTTTTCGCATATATAAAACGCAATTAAAAATTTTTTAAATTATTATTCATCTCCCTTTTTGATTGTAAAAGCATCAGGGAGCCTTATTTAACATGTAAATAAAATTTGGTGCGTTTCAGAGCACTTTCTGAAAAAATATTTATGAATTAATTTTGCAAAAAATAATAAGTAATGGACCTTTCTCCTTAATAATTTTCCTGCGCCGAGGATACTCACTCGGCCGCTTCGCGGCCTCGTGGGGGGCCTTCGGCCCCCCCCCCCCCCCCCCCCCCCCCCTGCGGGGCCTTCGGCCCCGCCCCCCGCCCTTAAGAATTTTGCAAAAAATAAAATAACTCAGAATTTTGAAAAATTTTTTTAAAGAAACTGACAAGCTAATGTAATAAAAAATAGGTTAATTCTCGTCCTTTCAGTATCCTTCAAAGTTTGGTGCGCTTCTGATCACTTTCTGAAAAAATATTTATGAAATAAAAAATCGATTTTTTCAAGTGTCCGTTATCCTTTTGGGGTACTCAAACAATTATGGGGAGCAAAAATCGAACGTAAAAATAATGTACAGGGCATGTAGAAGCTATTCCCGAAGGATTCGGTCTCCCCATAAATCTGGGCGCACCGGTTCAAGGCGACTGCCACGAAACCAAAAAAAACCGATTTTTTCAAGTGTCCACTTGGGATACTCAAACATTTTAAGCGCATCCAATTTCCTGCGCCCAAGGTACTCACTCGGCCGCTTCGCGGCCTCGTGGGGGGCCTTTGCCCCCCCCCCCCCCTCCACCCTCCATAGCACTTCTGACCACTTAGCAAAAAATTATGTTGGACAAAATATTTTTAAAAATTTACTAGACCAATCGAAAGCTAACGGCCGACCTAGTGTAAAAAAAGCCCCGAAGGAGAGAATTTAATTAAATCCATTCCTTCGGGGGTCCGTGCCGGGTGCCGCGGGGTAAGCAGTGCTGGTTTCGTTTCACCACGGCCCCCATCCTTTCGGCTAGTCAGCCAGCGTTGCTTAACTTGCCAGATCGGACGGGTACGCATGATTCCACTGTTCCAAGCACCCCACCAAAAATAGAACGGAAATAACCAAAATATAAGGAAACACAAATTTTTAATTTTTATTCTTCCTTCTTTGAATATAAGCATCAGGGAGCCTTATTTAACATGTAAATAAAATTTGGTGCGTTTCAGATCACTCTGAAAAAATATTTATGAATTAATTTTGGTGTACAAGTGCACGTAAAAGTAAAATCATTTTAGACCTGCATGTTATTTTATTTTTCTTGGTGTGCAAAAACCAATTTGAATTTGTAATTTCACATTTTAAGTGTACATTACATGTACACGTAAAAGTAAAATGTTTAGACCCAAAAAACGAATTGTATTTTCACGTTTTCTTGGTGTACAAGTGCACGTAAAAAAACAAATCGTTTTAGACACAGAAAATGAATTGCAACTTCACGTTTTCTTGTGTAAAAAAGCCAAAAAATGAAGTGTAATTTCATGTTTTTGGTGTACAATGCACGTAAAAGTTAAATCATTTTAGACTGCATTGTAATTTTATTTTTCTTCATGTGCAAAAACCCATTTGATTTGTAGGTCCTGTCAGAATAATTTTTAATGTAATCACTCATCGATTGAATGATATTTTATTTTTTCAAATTAAATATTTACTCACAAAAAAATTTTCCGACTTGTCCGCATTGTTCTTCCGCTTGCCGTCCGCATTGTCCCGCCGCTTGCCAATCTTTAATTTATTAAGAAATCTTTCATTATATTAGAAATGACGGAAAGGTCGCTAAAATATTTAACCCTTAATCATGAGGGCAAAAAATGCCTTAATTGCCATGATTTCCGGAACATGCGTCAGTGATATATATTATAAAGTATAAGGCTGTGATTTTAAGACTTAAAACACATTTTTAAGCGATTTGATTTTTGCAACTCATTGTCAATCTTAGTTTTCAGAATGAAGGAATTTTAAAATATTTTAATGTAAAATTAGTCATTTCATCAATATGCACCAACGGGAAATACTGATTCTCCACAGCTATAGACGGAACATTATATACATATCAATCGACTCCTCTCGGATGACAAAAATCAAATTTCTAAGCAAAGTATGAAAACGTTTTTCGAAACGTTCAAAATACCAGGACAATCCCTAAAAATGAATCATTTTAGCGCAAAGAAAAGAAAAGTCAAAAAAAGCCTTGGACAAAAATGTATAAACTATTTTAATAGACTCAAAATTGGAGAGAAATTACCAGAAAGTGAATTATTTCTTATTATATTATTTGATTGATCAAGAGATTTTGCATTTGGGCAGTGGAAAATCAAAAAAATGTGACTTTTTCCTATAGTTTTTTTTTATCAAAAAACCATTGTACAATTTAAATTTTTAATAATATTATGAAAAATTCAATTCTAAATGGACTTAAATTAAAAAATGAACCTCCGCTTCAACTTCAGCTCATTACATTATCAAAAGTTTTCAAAATGGTCGGGTGGGTTATTTCCATTTTTCTATAATTTGGGTCCATTTTTTAAATTTTAGCTCATTTGGATTAAACTTATCATGTATTTAAAAAAAACAAATTAAACTGGCTAATGATTTTACTGATAAAAACTATAAAAAAGTCTTTCTTTTTGTACTTTTTTGAATCGATCAAACACCTTTTCAGACCTAGAGGAGTCGACATTTTGTCCTTTTTAGGATAGTTATTTTTTTGTTTTCAAGAAATTCGAATTCACTGATGACTAGCATTTTCCGGTCAAGAAATTTTCTATTGATTTTCACAATGATTGGATTGGTGCAATATAATCCTCGCACTCTTTCCCTCGGCTGTCCCCCCCCCCCGGGTCAGTTCCCTTCCTTATCGTTTCCCTCCCACTCCCGAAGTTAAAAAATTTTTTCAAACACAAATTTTCAAAAAAAGTTTGGATTTTTTCACCAAATCTTCCGGCGCCAATTTGTCGTCCACGTCAATTAGCTGCCGCCTCCGAATTGCCGCGCTGTCAAAAACACATCTCTGACGTTCGAGCTCCGCGAGCAATTGCTCAAGCGATTTTCCTTCGCCCTTAAAATTTGCAGTTTACCCTCTGCCACTTCTTCGAAAAAATAAATTTAAAAGTCGTGAACGCATTTTCTGAGGGGTTTTCGGGTCGTTGATCAATGATCACGAATAACCTACATTCTTTTTCAATTATTTTTGGCTTTACGACTTTTTTTGGAGGGCGGGGAGAGACCCGAAAACACCATAAGTACGGAATCCGAATAAATTTTTAATAAATTTATATACTAAGGCACCTCAAAACCAAAAAGCCAGCTTGGTTCAACTCTTTATTGCTGCGCCATTTTCTCCTCATTTCATTTGCGTCCTCCTGTCAGGGAAGGGGGGGGGGGGGGGGGGGGGGGGGGGGGGGGGGGGGGATCGGCAATTGACCTCACGCCCTTCCTAGGGTTGGTCAGCGGGAAATTTTCTTGCGATTGACTAGGTGATTTTTCGTTTTTATTGCATTTCGTTAATATATTTAAACTACGAAAGTATACATATCAGGGATGGCACGGAATTCCGACTTCCGACTTCCGATTTCCGATTTCCGAAAAAATTTTGGACGTCGGAATTCCGACTTCCGATTTCCGAAATTTTTGATAAAAAGTCGGAAATTTTCGGAATTTTTTTTGAATTTTTTTTCAAAAAATTAACAATTTTTTACAATTTTGGTTAATAAATTGCATTGAAATTTTCAAAAATTTCCCGGCGGCGCCTATCGGCACCGCCGCACCCTAAAAATCATATTTTTCTTGAGAAATTTTTGCCTCAAAATCGCTAAATTTAGTCATTTTTGGACAAGATTTGTTAATAATTTGATTAAAAATTATAAAAAAATTTTCACCGGCGGCGCCTATCGGCACCGCCGGACCTCGCCCGCCGTGTTTTCAAAAATTTTGAAAAAACGCGCCGCAAAAAAAAGGTAAAATTTTTGATGAAAATCATTGAATAATTTTTTAAGGCAAATATTTATTAAATAGATCAAAAAAATTTTGAACCAGCTTTTAATTGGTTAAGAATTAAAAATTTAGCCTATTATAATATTTAAAAATTTTTTTATTATATTTATATTTTTTGAAAATTTCCGATTTCCGACTTCCGATTTCCGACGTTTTTGGGGTCGGAATTCCGATTTCCGACTTCCGATTTCCGACGTTTTTGGGGTCGGAATTCCGATTTCCGACTTCCGAAAAATTTTTGGGCCTCGGAAATCCGATTTCCGAAAAATTTTGGACCCCCGGAGTTCCGATTTCCGATTTCCGAAAATTTTTGGGGCCTCGGAATGCCATCCCTGATACATATATTAATCGTGAAATTTCCCAATAAATAATTTGTTAAAAGATTTCTCATTGAAAAAACTGCTGCTGCTGCAAAAAATAACTTTGAACTGCACCGAAATAATTTGAAAAAGCCGATCACTAATTTATATAATAAAATTTTTTGCCTATTAATTCATTTTGATTTAAAAAAACAATTCAATTTTGAATATCAGTAAATTTGAAAACAAATTCGGATTAAAGAACAGTGATTAAATTTTTACGAATTAATAATTAGCATCAGAGTTAAAGGGATACTTTTGCCTGAGTTGGTCAAAATCATTCATCAATTTATGCCATTCATCTGTCCGTTCCGTACTAAACGAGTAGGCAATTGCTGAAAATTAAGTTTTATTTTTTCTAGAATTTACTAGTTTTTATGACAAAAAGTTGGTGAATTGAAACAGACGAAAAGAATTAATCAAATTACGGTCCAATTACCGTATTTCCTCTAATATAGTGCGTCCCTAAAATTAGAAATAAAGCCCCCCTTTTGAGGGGGGTTGATAAATAAGGCCGACCCCTGTAATTATCTGCCAACCCTTACGCATTTATATATATTTTTAAAATTGTCGAAAAAAATTGCAAATACTTTTCGTTTGGGCACCATCGCCTAAAATGTTATTCACCAGAATTTTGGACAGGATAATTTCTTTGGAAAATCTTTTATACTACCCTAATTAATTTTACTATTCGCTTTGTTCTGCCTTGATTCACAAATGTGTCATTATTTTGACATTTTGGGTTACATCCCCTAATATATTATTCTCCAACTGTTTTGGGATACTTTGGGTATTCTTTTAAACTTCTTATATTTCATTGTCCAACAGAAATGAAAGTATAAAATTGAAAAACTAAATTATATCGAAAAATTTCAGCATGCCAAATTATATCTAAGTGACCAAATTGAAAAATTAAATTCTTTCATTTATCCTCTCGCCTCAAAAAAAAGAGTTGATTTGTTTAACGGCTTTAATGCCTGCCTATTTGGCCTTATTTTCAATGCATATGTGCATTGCCGTGCCAAAGTTGCCGTGGAGACAATTATAACTTCACACAAACCACCAAGTAATTTCATAATTTCCTCAAAAATTAATAATTGTTCGCAATCATTTTCCAATACCAATTAGGTAATCGTGTGAGTTTTATTTTACACACCCTTGTGCTTTTAGTTCATTTATAAATATGAAATATAAATTCAAGATTTTTTTAATTGTATACATAAAATTATAACAATCATTACAATATTTATCTACTGTTTCATTTTTTGCTTTTATTTTTTTTTATATTCAAATTTTGTACACAAAAACATCCGCCGGATGGAAATGAAGTTTATTGAAAACTGTCTGAGAATGTGTTTCTTTCATTATTATTTTTGCTTTGAGAATTTTTTGCATATCTAAATTGAATTGATAAAATCCGGTCAATTATGCATTAAAATTAATGAATGTTTCAATTTAATATGAGAAAATTCATTCATGTCTATAAGGTTTATTTTACTTTTTCTTACTCTCAACTCATTTTGAAATTTTATTATATTTCAATATTTTAATAACAAATGAATTCAAAATAATTTTAATAATTTACAGAAGTTTCACGTCATTGCCATTATTAATCTATTTTGACAAAAAGAAATGAAGAATTGCAAACTTCCCGTTTCCCTTTTGTTTATCTTTTAAGCCTCACTTACAAATTAAAGAATAAATGAAGCGCTGACTTTCTTTCGATAATACATTCATTATTGTCGAAAACAAAGCTCAACGATGGAAAAACGAGCTTACATCTAATATTTTAATCAATTTTTTGTTTAAAAGTTTCAAATATACTTTTTAATTAAATAGACAAATTTATTGACCATAAAAGGTTAATTTAAGAATTAGAAACTTCAATCTTAAAATGATATTGATTTAATTTAATTTTTAATAATAAAAATTCATAATATTTAGAAATTATTTTATAATTTTTGAAGCTTAGAAATGGGCATTTGTCAAAGCATTGAAGAAAAAGCTATGGACCTTAAAACGAAGCAAATAGACCGAGAACTTATTCAAGAGCACCTTGACGCTCAAAAGATTGTCAAACTATTATTGCTTGGTAAAATTTTAAACCAATAAATTTAATATTTAATTTAATTTCAATTATTACTAAATTCTTAAATATTTTTTTTTCATTAGTATTAATTTTAGGTGCTGGCGAGTGCGGTAAAAGCACAATATTGAAGCAAATGCGGTATTTTTTGAATAATTGCTTTATAAAGATAAATTGAGTGAAAAAAATAATTAATATGCTAAATTATTTTAATTATTTCTTTTAAAAAAATTCATTTCTTTGAAAATCAGCATTCTACATGATCATGGCTTCACGGATGAAGAACGGGAAAAACAAAAATCAGCAGTGTACAACAATACAGGTCCGGAAAAAAAAATTTTTGCATGATTTCTTTTTACCGTAATTTGATTATTGTTAGTTTTGGCTATGGCCACTTTACTCCATGGAATGCAAAGGCTGAACATCCCATTTTACAATCCACGAATTGAAGTAAGATGTAAATGATCATTAATAATTGTGATCCGACATTGCAGCGTGGCCACGGCTAATTTTTAGCCCATTTTTCCATAAAAAATTTTTTAAATTTTAATCAGAATGAAGCAATGATCGTAATGGAGGTGGTAAATCACGGGAAAGAATCAGAGCCATTAAGCGATGAATTAGCACATGCCATTAAAACATTATGGACAGGTAAAGGAAATAAAATTGAAAAAAGTGGATATTTTGAAATGATAACATATTTAAAAATGGATTATTTAGATAGGAACATCAGAGAAAAAGTTTATCCTCGAGGGCAGGAATTTCAGTAAGTGTTAAGCTAAATTTTATTTGATATAATAAAAATTAATCAAAAAATTGTTAGTTAAAATCCTTAATTAACAAACATTAATTATAAAACTTTTTAATTTGTATGCACAATTTTCCTTCATTTAGGCTTGTGGAAAACAGCATTTTGTAAGAATTTTATTTAAAATATAATAATAGTTGAACATTTATTATTATTATAAGTTTTTTGGAATCGGTTGATCGGATCGCAAAACCGGATTATCGTCCAACTGAACAGGACATACTGTTATCAAGGATCAAAACGACGGGTATCATTGAGGTGATGGTATATATTAATTATTTTTTATAAATCTAAATTTGGCATTTTATTAATTATCGGATGTTACGTTTCAGTTTAGCTTACATGTATTTATCACATACACCGTATTTTCTCTAATTATACTGATGAGGTTGAAAAAAAAATCTATCCGTCTTAATGCCCCATCTCCAATTATCTCACCCTTTCTGAGGAGGTTTAAAAATAAATACCCGGGCATATAATTAGAGAAAATAAGGTAATTAAATAATTTTAATATTTTTAATTAAATTTACTGATCTAAAATTCAAAATTTTAATTGGAATTTTATAATTAATAAAAATTAATTCAATTTTAAGGTTAAATTCAAAATGAAAACGGTTGATTTCCGCGTATTTGACGTCGGTGGACAACGTTCTGAACGAAAGAAATGGATTCATTGTTTTGAAGTTGGTGTTTTCTTTTATTTCATAAGATCAATTCCATCCTAAACTGGTGCCAGATCCCGAATTCTTATTACCAAAATAACACCAATTCGAAAATTTAATCTCCAACTAATTCTGAAGAATTAAAAAACTGTTAATAATTTATTTATATTTAAGATAAAAATCTTTAAATCGTTTTAGGAATTCTTTAAAGAGTTTGTTAATGCTAATCTTTCTTGATTTAGGATGTCAACGCAATTATTTTCATTACAGCCATCAGCGAATTTGATCAAGTGCTTTTTGAGGATGAAACAACGGTAATTGATGAATTTTATAAAATTAAAAATTAAATATTCTTATTGTATGTTTAGAACAGAATGGTCGAGAGTATGAGGTTAGCGTTAATGTTACATTTATTGTGTTAATAATATTTTAAGAAATGGGCAATTTTCGTTGTATTATTTTTTAATTAATTGCAGATTGTTTGAGTCAATTTGCAACTCAAGATGGTTCACAAACACGTCAATGATCCTGTTTTTGAACAAAATGGATTTGTTCATTGAAAAAATCAAACGAATTTCCATAAGTGTTTGCTTCAAGGATTATAAGGGTAAGATATAATTGATAGTGTCGAATTTTAATATAAATAAAATATTGAATTTAGAGACCGGTAAAAAATTTTCCGGGCACGGGAAAACGAAAAATCGGGACGGGATCTCGGAATGGGATTCGCGCTTTTTTACCGCTGGAATGCCGTTCCCGCCGGGCTTTAATATTTTTATCACACTTTTTTACCGCGGGAATACCGTTCCCGCCGGGCTTTAATATTTTTATCACAAACCTTATTCGAATAATGAAATCCCAATTTTGAAAAATATGAATTTTTTCATTTCATAAGATTCACGATTATGCTAATTAGTTTTAGGCTTAAACACATTGGATGACCAATTAAAATTTATTGAAGAAAAATTTGAAGCACTGAATGCAAACCCGGAAAAGACAACTTATATACATCAAACTTGTGCAACGAATACCAATCAAGTGAAAAATTTTATCTTTAAAAAGCCAATTAAAATAGGGTTGCTCCTCGACATTTGAAAAATTAACACAAAAATCATTTTATTTTGGCAAAAAAGACATTTTGAGTTTTTGAGAAAATTTTTGGTTTTTGAAAATGCATAAGTTGACCATTGTATTAGTTGCAATTTGCCCAAAACGACATTGGGGCCAGATTTGTTGAACTTGAGTTAAAAAAATATTCTTTTGACATAATGCTATTAAGCTCGGGATCGTGGAGCATCCTAATTAAAAATGAAAGAAATTAAAATTTAAATGTTTCAACAAACATCTTTTAGGTTCAATTAATCCTTGATTCGGTTATTGATTTGATTATCCAAACAAATTTGCAAAGTTGTGGACTCTATTGAAAGAATGTTTGTCAACATTTCTTGTTTCAATACCTTTCATATTATTTCTTAATTAACAATTTTTAGCATACTCAATTATTTATGTATATTAATTATTTGTTGAAATTTATCAGTTTTTATCCACCTTAATTTTACTTAATGCAATTGTGTTTTATTTTTTTTTGTAGAATTGAATCATTTTTAATTAATTTTATTTCTAAAATCATATTTGTCCTTCCCATAAGGTTTTGTTGTGGGTTGACCTGTTAAATTAACAGGTTTTGGTGTAAAATAAAATACCAAAAACTTTAAGACCCACTCAGTTCGCCAACCTTCATTTATTTATTAATTGACATAAAAATAATAAACCAAAATTGAGACGGGAGAGAGTGAATCAATTTCAAGGAGTCTTTACTCATCACCAATATTTTGTTTTGCCTGTAATTTTGTTATTTCTATTTAAAAATCCAATTTTTTGTCCCTCTATTATAATTTATATGTAGCATTAATTTTTGGTATAATTTATTACCAGCTCTATTTTTCATTCAAGATTTGACATTATTATTTTTTTATTTATTCATGTTATTTTAACATGCGATTCAATCGCTAAATTTTTGGCTCCATTTAAAAAATATGAAATTTTACTTTTTGACTCAATTTAAAAGTTTAGCATATGCCGAAACTTAAAAAAATAAATTTAAAATTTTCGAAGTTTTTCATATTTTTTATTTTTATAAGGTATCGGAGTTTACCCTTAATTTAAGAATGTTTTCATTTTTCACAAATACTCATTGCAATACATTATATATATATTCTTTTCTTAACACTCCGTTTGAATTTTTCTTAATTGATTTCTTTTAAATTCACGCTTTAAAACACTTAAATTCGCCAAACACTATCGCGAGGTTCAGTCAATCAGTACACAGTCAAAAATAAAATAATTTTTCATTTTGCGCATCGTGCGCCGGATGTCGTCGTCGTCTTCGTTGCCGTCGGCAATCAGTTGCCGCTAGCAACACAATGACGCAAATTCAATTTGTCAAAAGAATGTGTGTGTGTGTGTGTGTGTGCGCGCAAATCACTGCCACTTGTTGATCACTAAAACTCCGATAATCCACGATCACCCCTCTCCTAACCCTTCGCCGCTAAAGGGTTTTGTGCCGGCCCTCCCCGATGTCGGATATTACTGTTCCCCAATGTCTTGCGCGCCTAAACTCGCCGCCGCCACGCCTCGTTAAACCCAAAAACGGTGGTCCGGCCCACGGGGAGGGGGGAGTATGTAAAATTGAAAATTCGGGAGATTGGAGGCCAACTTTGCGCACCACCAATACCCCGCCACACTTCACCGACTCAAATAAACTTTCGTATTTTTGCAGCCTGTTGTTGGTGTGCGAGTGGAGACTGATTGGTTTGGGATGACCTTGATTAGGTAATTACACCCAATAAAACCTAGACCCAACCCATTCTCATGTAACTTTCTGCTGCTCCTTGCTGCCTTTTAAATGCGCTTGCTACTCGGTGCTGATTTGAACAAAAAGTTGCGGCGGCGTGCGCGAGAAAAATTTGTTAATTAAAATGTGATCAATATCGCTTTTATTCTTACTTTTTTCAAGTTTTTTTGACCACGATTTTGGTGCTCAATTTATTATTTGATTAAAAAACAAAATTTTGAATTGTTTAAACAGAAATTCGTTAAAAAAATTTTCAAAAATTACAAAGACCTTCAGAGTAAGCGAATAATAGATAATATTAGTAAGATTTAAATGTTTGATAAAAATTCAAGTATAATTATCGCTCATTAATTTCCTATTCTGAATCTAGCCGATTTGAGCGGACATTGCTCTCCCTCCATTGAATGGTCGGTGCAATTTTCGGAATAATGTGCAAGTTGAATCCCCCATTTAATCACGAGCGGAACATGACCCAATTTGAAACTGCAAATAAAATTTAATTCGCTTCTTTAGTGTAATAAATGTGAATTTGTGCTCGGGAATAAAATTTTGAACGAATGACAGAATATTTATTAATTATAATTAATTATGTTGTAACTTAATTTTATTGTTTACTGACGAATAGAACCTTCTCCCCCCCCCCATTTAATCTGTTTTATTTTTTAATTTCTATTGGGTATAATGCCATGTAATTAATCAAAAGATTACCATGCCAAACTTGGTTTTCTTGTCAATTTATTTCGAATAAAATCATTTAATTTTTTAGAAAGCAAAAAATTATTTTTTTTTACATTTTTCAAACAATGAGAAAAATTGAACGACTTGACTGCAAAGTGAAAAATTACACATGGGGAAAGCATGGCAAAGATTCGGAAGTTGCACTTTTATTCGCGGCTGGTAACAAAAATGCCAAAATTGACAACATACCATATGCCGAAGTATTGTTTTTGTTTACGCAAAAAAATTTTTTAATAATTTTTTTTATTTTTAGCTATGGGTCGGCACGCATCCAGATGGTCCAGCAAAACTATGTGCAAAAAATGTTACGCTTAGTGAATATATGGTTGAAGAAGGCTCAAAAACAAAGTATGGAAAACTGTAAAACGCAAAATAAGCCTTAATTTAATTTTATTTATAATTTCAATTAAAATTTCTTTAAATAGCCGGCATTTACCATATATTATGAAAATCATGTCAATAAGCCACAACCTTTCACTTCAAGTTCATCCTACAAAAGTAAAAAGAATTTTAATAAATGAATTTAATAATTAATAAATTATTTAAGGAACAAGCAAAACTCTTGAACAAAAAAGACCCAATTAATTATCCAGATCCTAATCACAAACCGGTACTATTAAAAATGTTGATAAATTAAATGACAAAAAGAAAAACAATTTCTAGGAACTGGCTTATGCATTGACAAGATTTGAGCTTCTTTGTGGTTTTCGGCCATCCGACGAAATTGCATTCAATATTAAAGGTAAAAAGTTAGATAGAAGATTTGGATAAAACTTGCCCGGCTTTATAATATATTTACATGAGAAAATTTAAAATTTAATTAAAAATTTTTTTAAATTAAACGAATTATTTTAAATAATATTTATTAAGCATTTCCTGAACTTTGTCTTGCTATGGGCAAAGAAAATTGTGCGCTTTTCATCGCAGCAAATGAATCGGAGAACACAGGCTTTCCAGATCTTTCACAGTTGCTAAAAAGATGGTTTGGTTATTAAAAAATATATAAATATTAATTTGTTTTTATTTAATTTTAGTTTTTCCTGCATGATGAAACAAGATAAAATGTTCGTTCGGGATATTATAGACTGCTTGATAAACCGAATTAAAAATGGAGGTATTACCTAAACATATTTTACCGAAAAAATTGCTTTTATATTGTTACACCAAATTTGTCAAAAATGAAATTATCCTTAATTATATAAAATTAAAAAAATATGGCTTTTTAAGTTCATGGCTGTCTGACGCAGGAAACTGTCAACGTTTTGCTGAACCTTTATAAGGTTTACCATTTTTAACCCTGTGAACACTCTTTCAAGTGACCATAACAGGATTAGCAGAACTAAAAATTGAAGTCACAACAAAATTTTCCAAAATAAGGACACCACATTGGAAAAAAAGATCAACTGGCGCAACCGGAGAAGAATTTTGAAATTTTTGCTCGCTTTTTACATGGATTTTCAAGCTTAAATTACATTTATCGAAGAAAAGTGGAAACAAGGGCGATGGGCTGAAATAAGGACGAAAATTAAGGATTATTGAATTTCTAAGACCTTAGGGAGTAAGTCATGCCTACCTAGTACATTCAGACTGCTGATGCTGACCCCCCCTAATTTGTCCAAATTCAATTATTTTTACATTTTATTTTTGCTTTCAAATTTAGCGGTTTCCCTATGACATTGCGTGCATATCGCCTCTAATCCTCAACCACATCATCCTTCAACCAGGCGAATGCGTTTTTTATGGAGCACAGGAATTGCATTCATACCTAAGCGGAGGTGATTTTTAAGACAACAATTTATTTAAATTGTTAAATTATTAAATTAATTGTCAGAATGTGTCGAATGTGTGTCATGCTCCAACAATACAATTCGTGCCGGACTGACAACAAAATTTGTGGACAAGGATAATCTGTTGAAAATTCTCAACTACAGAATGGCCTGCACCATCATCATACTGTATGCGCATTTCATAAATACCTATATATGAAATGCAAAAAATAAATAAGCTGTTTAACAATTTTTGCAGATGTTTTGCCAAGACGACTAAAAAATCATCGGCACATTCTGGAATTCATCCCGAATTGTGAGGACTTTATGCTCCAATGTTTGCGGATAGAAGGCACAAATGAATTTTTTCCGTTGGACCTGCCGGCACTGGAATGGTAAATAATTTGGCGTCGGTGAAAATTTTTTATTAAAAAAATTATAATATTTATTTATCTTTAAATTAATATATGAGATCTCAATAATTTAAAAGTTATATATTTTTCACTTCAATTTATTATATTTCTATATTCAGTATTTGCATATTTAAAAATATATGTAGGTGTGTATTCAAAATATTTTTATGGAAACCTTAAAAAGCCTTTAATTTTCTGAGTTATTTTCAGTCCATCAACATTTATCATCGTCGAAGCAGTAGAGGCAATCTGCATAGAGATGAACAAAAATGGGGTTACAATGGGTGAACAATTTCGGGTGCGACGTGGAGATATTTTTTTCATCCCACCAATGAGCACATTGAGATTTTTATCTGCAAAAAGTTCGGTGCACGGATATCGCACGTATAGCTTTGAGGTGGATCAGATTGAAATAAAAAGAATGAAAGAAAAACTTTGATGCTAGAGAACTTGGTAAAACAAAATTTTCGGAACTCGCTATCTTGAGGTTTAATCCCTAACAAATTAACGTGTTTTTTTATTCATGTTCAGACATTTGCATCTTAGGCATTTATGCCCTTTTTATGCTAATTAGAATTGAAAAAATTTACATTTTAACCAATTTTAAACATAGGCGCAAATTTCTCGGGCGTAAAAATTTTAATTATTCCAACTCAAACTAATTTTTCATTTGATTAAAGCATGGGCCTGACTTTGCTACAAAACGGACAATTGCCGCTTCCGAGCAAATCCCATCGCCGAATGGCTTTTTGGACAAAAGGCCAAACGGACTTAAAATGGTGCCGTTGGCAAGGAAATTTTTGGAGGTCGAAGCGGTAGACATGGGCGGCATCATATAAGGGATAAAATGAAGGAGATGGCTGCATAAAAGAATGATAAGATCAAATATCAACAACAGTCTTTCTATGAATACAAAGCGAATAATTTTTATGAATTCCTCAAAATTGACTGATTAACCGGGGGATTATGGCTTTTAATCCTAATTTTTAGAACTAATTTGGATAAAATGTTTACGCCGAATGGAAAATTTTTTAGTTATTCAATTGGTAGCATGGCCGAGTGTGAACAAAAATCTGTATTTGGAACTGAAATTGATTTTTAACCTACAACCCCTAAGTATGTTTTTAAAAAATTTGGTGTCCAATATTTCACTGTCGAATTTCCCACTCTGCTGGTGTCAAATTTCCAGCGTTGTCCAATTTTCATGCCCCTATTCCATAAAAATGTATAAAGCATCAGACCATTTCTTCCATTTTGTTTACCAACCGCTGCTTTTTCATTGTCATTTATTAACACATTAGCCATTAACTAATTGCATCCAAAATTAGAAGCATTCTTTTTGGCTCTATTAATACTTCTTATTTTTCTTTGAACTCGCTAATGAAATCGGATCAAATTCTTGGTGTGACTAATATGAGATTTTATAAAAGCAACTTTTTCTCCACCATTAGTGCATAAAATCTAAAAACACTCATTTTTGTGCTTTTTACGTGTAAGGATATTTCGCCTACAGGATATCTCGATTACTAGGCGTTTCGCCTACAGACCCAAAATCTTGATATTTAGCCTACAAACCAGGGGTGGAGCACGGATACTAAAATCGCGCATCAGTAGGCGAAATGTCCGAAATATTGATCAATGATCATAGTCCCCAAACTCAAAAATGCTTAATTATTTATGTAGGAGCACTGATCTATTTGATAGTTGTGAGCAGTTACTACTTAGTAATTGTGGATGAGCGCTGTGGCGATGGCGCGTACGGCGATGTGTGCCTGTCTCAGCTGCATATCATCACTCGTTCCCATATTGATTTGCTTCTGCTGCTGGGCATACATAGAATTATACCCGTATATTCTAAATATACACACGCTTTTATGACGACGAAACGCAGCGGTGGCCAGCAGCGGGGCGGACGTGCGGCAAAATGAGGGAGGAGAGCGAGCAACACAGGCGTCGATTTCACCACACCAACAAGGGTCCAATTAACACAACAACTCGGGCGAGCGTTAGCGCCGCGAGCGGGGGCGGGGGGGGGGGGGTGTACCTCGTACAAATGACGTTCGTCACGTACACTTTGGGAGCGAGTGACGGGTTGGTGGTATGGGCACACACATAGGTGTAGTGGTGAGAATGAGAAAGATTTTGTTTATCATTTACACATGCAATTCATTCATTTGTCGTTGCTGCACAACCACAATGGGAAGGAGTTGGGGATGGATGCGCTGCGCATCTTCTTTGCTCTGCCAATCTGCCGCTTTTACCCACTGGTCTATGTTGTCTTTTCTGCGATGCTCTCCTGCTTTCTGCCCTCTTGTTGCTAATGCCGATATATTTTTGCTGCCATGCGTGCGTGCCACACTGCTTGTCCGCTCTCCCTCTCCCACCCAATAATTGTCCATCATCGGTTGGCAACAACTGCAGCAGTTCGCTTCCATACACTAATGGGCATATCCCCATCTCCTTCCTCCCCCCCCCCCCCATCATCACCACTATCATCGTCATCGCGCCTACGTGCGTGCTGCTGGCAGGGCAAAAGCTGAGTGTGTGTGTGTTTGTACCAACAACAACCCCCGAAAATGATAATGGAATGGTGGGTGGTAGTTAGGATGCTGTGCTGCTGATGAACGAACGCTTTTTTGTGTTGTTTTGTCCCCTCTCGCCCCACCCTCTGTCCCCCGCTTCCCCTCCATCATCCCCTCCCTCATCCCTCCCCCCCCCCTCCACTCACTCACACTCGCCTCTGCTGCTGCTGTTTTAGGGGAAGTGGGATGGGTCGAGAATTGGTCACATCACTCGTCATCATCATTCAGCAACAGAATTCCACCGAAAAAAAGCCTCCTCCACCCAACCATCCCCCCACCCCCACATTATTTGTTTCTTCTCTCCCACTTCTCAAAAACAAAAAAATTTTTCATCTCCCTCCACAATCAAGTCCTACTCACCCCCCCCCCCCCAATGTTGCAAAGGAAAAAACGGGGGTGGATGAGATTGATTGGAAAAAATAATTTGGTGTATGTCAAATTTTTTTTTTTTTTTTGCTTTTAATTTTAATTTTATCAAAAATGAAAAATCTTTGATTTTGAAGATATTATCTATTTATGCATTATTTTTCAAAGTTTCAATTTTAGGTGGTTGATCTCAAAACGCAAAATTTTCGAACAACTCGAAGTTTCGCCCGTTCCTATCCAGATTATGTATGAGCATGAATAATCTAAAATTTGATATCGGTCTGGGTTAAAGACTTAATTATTAAAATTCAATTAACAATTTTTTCTTTTTTGTGTTTGCGAACAAGTTGGGAATAAACTTATGCTAATCATAAGCCTAACATGCATAAATCTACAATTTTTTTCTTAAAACATATGACTTCGGCCGTTTATCTGAAATTCATTCCAATTTGCGCGTGAGAAACTCCAAAATTCTTAAATGTTGAGAAAATTACAGTACAAAAAAATATATATTTTTTTAAATTGCTTCAATTCATTATTTTTACAAATTTATTCGGTCAAAAAATATCAAATTTTATATTCGCCTCCCATTATCGGTTTTAACAATTTTTTGGGGCGTATTTTTTTCAAAAATTTACTTCCGCTCCCGCCGGTCTCTAAAATGTCGGAAATTGGCATTTCCTAAAAAAGAAATAATCATATTTCCAATTTTTTTTTTTGAAAATAAAATTGAAAGTGGTCAAATTGACAAAATCTTATCTCAAACTTGGCATTTATGCCTCCAAAATAATTTTGGTTTTAGTTAATTTTTTAAATTTTGACTTGTAGTTCCACAAAAAGACGAGCGACGACCTTTTTTTTCATACCATTTCTTTTTTTTGCGGCGCGCTTTTTTCAAAAATTTCTGGGGGAAAGGATGGATTAGGCGGTGCCGACCTGATTTTGTTCAGCGTATCTAACTTTAAAGTTATTTTTAAATTGTATGCGAAACTTAAATATTACTTGCATGTCAATTTCAAACAATTGTTAGAATCTTTAACTCCGTTTAGAACTACATAATTACTTTAAATAAAATTATGCGCAGCATCGGTGGCACTCCTACAGAAATTAAGGTAAATTTGCCAAAACTGAAGTCAGATTCTTGATCAGCGACCCCGAAACCCCCTAAGTTTTCATTTATGACAAAATTTTGCAAATCCCACCTATGGGTTTTCAGGGTCCTCCAATTTGCCCAAAATTCCATATGCTGCACTACAATTTCCATTTTTTAAGAATTTGATGCAGCTGATGTTATCTCATGGTGAGCACTGCGAAATTGCCGACAGTCCGGCCAGTGAAAATGGAGGCGAATCGAAGGTTAATGGGTTTAAAAAATATGAAATAAAGTGCCTAATTTGGGGCATTGCTCGAAAAACAGCAAATGAATGTTATTGCACGACTTGGACATGGATTCATTCATGCCTGGATTTTTCCTGGACCTAGATTTTGTCCAGGAAACCAAGCCCTGGTTATGCACAAAAAATCTGGAAAGGGTTTCCTGCTAATATTTTAGAATTATGAAATCCGGTATGGACAGGCTTTTTCAAAAGTCTAATTCTACATGTAATACCATTATTAGCCCCCCCCCCCCCCCAAAAAAAAAATACTCGTGATATTTCTTTCAAACACTTTTACGTGTGAAATTCTGTATTAAATTAGTTTTCTTTCCATTTTGACTAATTGTAAACACCAAAATCATTTTTTTTTCATTTCCAGGCAGATTCTGAGCACGCATCGCTGAAGAGAGAGTTGAAAAGTTTGCTGAAAAAACTACGAAAACAAAAATGCCTGGACGAATTAAAAAAAGCAATCATTGCTGAGGGCAAATACGTCAAATGTGTGGTGTACAAAATGTAATTTTTGAATTTACGTATTTATAAAAAATTGAATGGGGGCACAGACACCTACAAAAATTCAAAAACTGCGCAAATTCAAAACTTTTCCTGTTTGCTTAAATTAACCCCTTTGACATGGTAAGTGCACTAGCTGAAGGAATTCGTCTTAATTGTTTGCATTTTTTTTATAAAATTCATTGCATTTCTGCCAAAACCTTTTGGCTAATGCTTTTAATTGCTAAAATTTCTTGTTTTTTTTAAGTCCAGAGAAGCAGCAAACACCCTATGGTGGGCAGATGAAGTCATTTCCGCATTTCATTTGCTGTAAAATTTGCAGATTTCCTGGTAATAATTGTTTGAACAAATTTTTATTAAATCAATTTTTTAACCCCTTACACTTTCAAATTTTTCGGAATAAATAAAAAAATTTAAAAAAACAGATGGGCTGCATTGATGAGAGGGTGTATCTACTAAATCATTCACTTTTCCCACTCAAAAAATGCTAAAATTAAAAATAATGGAGAGGTGTTGGTAAAAAAAATGATAAATAATCTTCCCGGCAAATTTGCTAAAATGTCTAAAAGTTGCTTTTCTTCATAAAATTACTAGATTTGCTAACTCATCACCAACTTCGTCCGGTTGCCCAATGTTTGCATCCCTTCAACAAAGCCCAGAAAATGGTCGACATCTGTGTGAACCCTTACCATTACCAGATCATCCAAAAGCCTCGTAATTTTTGCTTAAATTCGTCGTTAAGCACAAAAACGGACGGTCTAACTGCGTCCCGGCCAAATTTAAGAAACCAGAGCCCATCATCGAAACAAAATCTTATGAATTTGGCGTCATTCGATATAATTAACGAGCTCTATTAGCTTATCCAAAAGTACAAGATTCGCCGATATGTAAATAAATACTTTCGGATGATGGCAAACATATATAATTTTGATCAACAGAAATAACTTGAGCTTTTCTTAAACTTGCATGGGACACAGTTGAAGCCCCACCATGTTAGGGGTGTTACCAAACTGTGAAACAAACAAAGGACAGGCCCAACTTGGCCTCAAGGGCCATGACAATTGTGTTAGATTGGTCTAAAACTGCACTTGGGGCCCAGTTGGCGGGGCCCATTTGACCCCCCCCCCCCCAACCTTGAAAACACTAAAATTTGTTTCCATTTTCGTGTGAAAATTCAACTATCCTTAAAAATTTTAGGCATTCATCCCAAGATTGTCGTCAAGCGAAATATGGCAGCCGAAAATGGGGACGACTTAAGCGGCATGCAAGACGCAGTTCACAATGCGAAAGGGCTTGACGACTCAGGATATGTAATACCCTTTTTTCCATAAATATATTCTTCAATTGGATTTTTAATTAAAAACTCAGGTGCCGAACATAACGCTCAATGACTTTGAAATCGACACCTCAAATAACAAGGAAATTTTGAAGGTATCCTGGCGGGCAAAATTTTTTTTTTTTTTTTTGAAAATTTGCATTGATTTGTTCATTGCTTTTGCTCCAAAATTTATCAAAAAAGGCAATGTTCCTGTTTTTTTTTTGGGGGGGGGTCAAAAGGGAGGACTGGGGAGTACCAAAATGCACAGAAAAAGGTTTTTTTTTTTTTGAATTTTTTCGTCATAATTTTATTGAAAGTTTGATGAAATTTTTTGAGATTTTTGAACTAATAGAAACCCCACACATCGGACTATTGAATGATAATCAGTCAATTATAAAAGGATTTATACCCCAAAACGGGGCTTGCCCCCAGTTTGCCAGTGCCCGTCCATTTCTTTTCTAATTTTAGCTCGAAAATGACGACGTTGGACCACCCTGTTCATCCTCATCGGCATATGACAGTGGCTATGGGCCGGCACAAATTGCAACAGCAGCGTCGAATGGTGACGAGGAACAAATGATGGACACGGCAGAAAATTGTTGGGGTAATTTCTTACCAAAAAAACCGAGGCTTTAAAAAAAAATTCGGAAATAATATTTTTCAAAACTTTTTATATTCGATTCAAAAACTGCAAAACCTTATTAGTTAAAATCGGTTCTCAAATTTCTTTTAAATATTCATTAATTTATGATTTTTGTTAAAAAACTTGCCGCGTTTTTAGGTATTGGTGATAAATTTGTTGAATCCTCACCTCATCCAACCTACCTCTAAAAATGCCAAACTAAATTTTCCGTTTTTATGTGGACAAACAATGACGCAACAACAGCAGCAAAATGTCCCATCGTTTGTTCAGCAACGGAATGGTGGGCCAATGTCAGCGGCCACGAGCAGTTATCAAAATGCAGGCACATTTTGCATATTTTATTAAATTTTTTTTGTTTCAATTCGCACATTTTTTTTCACCGATCTGCATATACCATATTTATTTTCAAATTCTTAAGTACGTAAAAAGGGAATTTATCAAAACAAACATTGTCCACAAAAAGATTTTCGGCTATTTTTAAAGTGGTGCCGTCATGCGTCTCCAGTGAATCATAGATTTAATCACAAAATGATTGACTCGTTTTGAAGATCTTTAAGGACAAAATCGAAATTTGAGAAATTTATTTTGCAGAAATGTTATTTTTATTTTATTTGTGCTAATCTCACAAAACAAATTATTGATAAGCACAAATCTTAAAAATTGTAATTGGTATTCAAATTTCCCCTACTTACTTGTTGATTATGCCTAATGAATGCTCTTCAGGATCGCCTCAGGGCTATTTGTCCGACGATTTTGACCAACAGATGAGTCCATGCTCGGATATATGTGGCCAATCCAGTCCGCTGTTTGTCCAACAGGTGGCGCTTGCTTGATTGCTAATTGAAATGATAAATTATTGCGAAATCCGGCTTGCAATATTTTGATTTTGGTAAAATTCAACAATTAAGCATCAGTTCATATTCAACTCCAACAGACAGTCAACGTCCAATGATGTGTTAAACAAGTCGTCTGACCCGCAATCGGTCTTCTTTATGACAAATAAATAAATAAATCATTTTTATAAATTTTTAAATTTTATTTAGCAGATGATTTATGAAGCGGCCCGATTTGACAGCATTATGAAGGATTTGGCTGATTGTGGGGTACAAAGACCGCAACAGCAGCAACAACAACAACAAAATGTTCCGAAGTCAGTGTGGTATGGTGGTGGTGGTTGATTTAACCCAACGTTTTTTTTTCTTCGTTGGTGTGATCCAATTCATCGATCCGATTGATAATTTGATTTATTTTATTTCCAAAACATTTGAATATGGTGCAAATGGGTCGTACAATAAAGGGGGGTGGGGGTCGACCCTTTTTGTGCGAAAAACTAATAAACATGAATTTTTTTTCGCCCATAGCGCATATAATTTTGAAAAATAATTAGTCTCCTGTAAAAATTTTTGAACCGAAGAGAGAGAGAAAAAAATGCTTGCGCTTGGTTAATTCCGCCCATTTCAAATTTGGCGGAATGATATGCATTTTGCAGAATTCTATATTTTATTCATTTTGTGACGACATTTTTTGCAGTACACCTCCGTCCCTGTCGCTGCCCAATGGCATTTCCGTCATTCAATATGAGGAGCCAATGTTCTGGTGCAAGGTCACATACTATGAGCTGAACCAGCGGGTCGGCGAAGTGTTCCACGCCTCCAAACCATCGCTTATTATTGACGGGTGTGTGATGGATGAACTCACAATTTAAATGGAAAATAATTCATTAAAATTTTAATAGTCAACAAAGCGGGAATAATTAATTGGCTCATTAAAAAAATCGGTCTTATAATTCCTATTTTTTTTATTTTGAAAAAATAATAATAACTAATGCTTAACTTGGTTAATCTGCGAATTCATCCATTTTAACTCATATAAAAGTATGACCCCATCTAATCAGGGAACAAATTTTAAATTTCTATTTAAAAAATTTAGCTATACTTCACCGACTGCGGAGGACCGTTTTTGTCTTGGTCTGTAAATTAAAAAAAATTAATTAAATGATTTTTTTTTGTCTATTAAGGCCAATTGCCGAATATTAATCGGACTGGTGCTGTGTTGGACGCACGTAAATGCATTGGGAAAGGTAATAATTTTATTTACTACATTAAAATTAATTGTTTTAAAATTAATTGTTTTTCTTGTGTGCTAGGTGCCCGCATTTACAACATTGGTGGTGACGTATATTGGTCAGTAAAAATATTATATATATTAATTTTGGGAGGATACACCCCAAAACATCGTTCAGAACATAATCGCCGCAATAAAATAAAAAATTTTAAATAATTCCATTAAAAATTCAATTTATTTATAGTGAAACACTCAGTGAGCATGCAGCCGTGTTCATTCAAGCGCCAAATGTTGCGGCAAGAAACGGGTGGGTAATCGGGGCCGTTTCCCCCTGATCAGTGTTTCTCCCGTATCGTTTCCACCCCCCCCCCCTCCCCGAAATTTTCAAAAAAATAATTCTTGGAGCTTTTCTCGTAAGAAATTTCAAGAAATTTTGTAAAAAAAAACTTTGTTCTTTTTTGGAAAAAATTCATCAACCATCCCGTATTATGGCCAAAGATGAATAAACGTTTAACGTCTTTCCTTTTTTAAATTTTAATTCCAGTTGGCCCGCTGCCACCGTCTGCAAAGTGCCGCAATGTAAATGAGAATTTTTGTATCAAAAATAATTTTGCCTTCTTTCTCAGACTGTAATCTCAAAGTGTTTTCAATGTCTGAGTTTGGCAAACTGTTGAGCACCGCGGTAAAACAAGGCTATGAAGCAGTTTACTCTCTCACGAGGTGAAAAAGAAACTGATTGTGCGCAGCATAAAGGGATGTAAATTATGAGAGCAGCTCCTCGCCTTTTTTCAAAAAATATTGAAAAAATTTAAGAAAAAGAAAAAAAATTTCAGCGAATTTTTGGAAAACTTTTTAAATAAAACAATCATTTATTATAAATTTTTAAAACGATTAAAATTTTCAAATGGTTTTTTTCCAAATTACTAACTGTAAGTTTGAAGATTCCCGGGGTGGGAACGAAATGGGCGGAACCGCGGAACGGAACTGACCCGTGGAAGGATAGGGGGGGGGGGGGGGAGAAAAATGCACTCTAGAAATAATAATACTATTTCTTGTCTATTTTGACAGACTTTGCACAATCCGAATGTCTTTCGTAAAGGGCTGGGGAACCGACTACAGAAGACAGGCAAGTTAAACAAATTCAATGATATTTTTTATTTACAATTAAAATTAGTTCAATTTTAATGAGTAAATTTTTTTGGGTATTTTGAATTAATTAATTTACAGCTATGGTTTATTTCATTATTTAATTGTGTTTCCGTAAATAAGATAATTTTTTTGTTTTGTTATGATAAGCAGACAATTTTTGAAATTACCAAAATCAAAGAGGCAAAAGTTCGTCCTTTCCCAATCCCGTGAACTTGAGCAAAAACCCAAATTTTAAAACTTTGTTCGAGTTTTGGGTTTGGAATTGGCCTGAATGGATGTCTTATTCTTGATCAGCGATCCAGAAAATCTACGGGAAATCAAGAGGGTGTTCGCCCCTTTGCTTTTTTAATAATTTTTCAAAATTTACAAATATCGCTGAATTTCTCAGAATGTGACTTCGACCCCTTGTTGGCTGGAAATTCACCTCACTGGTCCACTGGATTGGATTGACAGTAAAAGCAACACTTAAAATAAAAATATTAATTAAATGAAAAAAGAACACACAAATTTAGGCGTTTTGTTGCAAGTTGGTGCGCCGCCAATAAAATGCACAAGCTATTCATGAACGAACATAACATGAATGAAGTCGCACATACATAATAGTGATGATTTTTTATGGAAAAAAACAATTGATTTTTTAATTTATTTGTCTAGTGATAAATGTGCAAAGAATTTTTTAATTAGAAAAGTATAAATAATGTGTACAGCTATGATCAATCAGCGGGCCGTGTTTTTAAAAAATTTTTATTACTCATAAAATTATTGCATTTTTGTTCGATAAATTTGAAAACCAACATATTTTAAGAGGTTTATAATTATTTATGCAACACCACCACCATTTGTCATGCGCTTTTTGGGCTGATCAGTTAAGCATTTGTAAAAGTGATCGGGACAGAAGAGTCGCTCAGATTTCAAATGATAAGGAAAAGATTGATCAGGGAGATGACCAATCACTTCAATCAATTGCTGAGAATGTGCTTTCTGTTTGCTTGGATAAACAGGTGGGGCAGATTGGTCAAATTTGGTGCCACCCTGAAAACCACAGGGAACAATTTTTTACGACATGAGAAGAAAAAATTTTCAATCCAAAATGATCACGCCCCCCTTTTTTTACCGAGGGATATCAACAGCAAAAGTGCCAAAAATATATTTTATGTCACTTTTATGGCTGCAAACTACATGTATTTTTTTTTGTTGTTCCCAAACAAAATAATATTGTTTGTTAATTTACATATCTGAAGATTTCTATTAAAAAAAATTCGGCATTTTCTGTACTTATTTTGCGATTTTTAAATAAAATTTGCATCCGAAATCAATTTATTTAAATTATTTAAAAATTTTGATTTTCAAAATTCAATTTCTCCTGTACCTGTTCAATCAAGTTTATGAATACATTTAAAAAACAATTTTCTTTTTGCAGAATGTGCCCGTTGGTTGTTTGGTGGCCGAATTCCTGTTTAGAAATGGCAAACGCTTTGATGTCGAAAAGGCAACAAAGTGCCAAATCACACTGTCTGGCTACCTAAATTCACTCAAAAACAACAATAACAGCAACAGTCTGGCACTGGGCCAAATATTGGCACAAATTTTGCCCCAATTTGGTTGTTCCATTCCTTTGCATTCGTTGGCTATATTGGTGAAGATGCTAAAGGCAAATTTGCACGACCCAGGCATTGTCCAACTGATCAAGTTCTGTGAGAGTCACTGATAAATTAAAATGATACAATTTGTTTTATTGTTTTAAACAGGGCTGCCAGATTAAAATTTTCAAAAGCCTCATTAGGCATGCAAAAAAACCTCATTTTGGGTCAAAAAGCCTCATTTTTTCAAAACACGTTTAAACTGCTCAATTGTTATATTTGATTGTCTAAGATCAAATTTGAGCAATTTTTGTTTGAAATAGACATTTTGTGAAATTCTGAGCATGAAAAATCGAAGTTGTTTTTTTGTGGCGCTTTTTTCAAAAACTTTCGGGGACAGCGGGGCCGGCGGTGCCGATAGGCGCCGCCGGGAAAATTTTTGTAATTTTTAATGCGATTTGTTAACAGATTTGTTCACAAAAAAGGCCAAATTTTGCAATTTTAAGCAAAAATTTTAAGAAAATAAAGGATTTTTAGGGTCCGGCGGTGCCGATAGGCGCCGCCGGGGGAAAAATTGAGAATTTTGACCATATTTTTAGCAGATTTTCATTAAAAAATTCTTAATTTTGTGGTTTTTTGGAAAAAAATTGGTTCTGTTTTCGTTTTGATGCTCTATTACAAACCCAAATTATTAAATAATTGTAAAACATTATGCCAAATTTATCAAAATTTAAATGAGGATTTTCCCCAAAAGCCTCAAAAATCCTCAAAATTTTTCAAAAAGCCACAAAAATCCTCAAATCCTCATTTTCCAAAAAAATCCTCATTGACCTATCAAAAAGCCACAAAATGAGGATAAATCCTCAGATCTGGCACCCCTGGTTTTAAATCAATTAATTTTAACGGTAATATTATTTCGAGCCCTGAACCCCAATTTTATCACAAAAGTCGAAAACTAGAATCGTAAATCAAAAAATTAGGTGTTTCGGTTTTTTGTTCGAATTCGGGCTCGAACTTGATGTCAGAAACTGATTCTTCCACCTTTAAACCCCAAAAAACAACCTCATTTCAGAAAGATTTTTTAAAGGAGCTCATCATAAAAACATTACCAATTTCAAATTAATTTTTTAAATTTTCCATTTTTCAAAATTATTTGTTATTCTACAATGGTTTTCTAAATAATTTGCTCAATATTAATTATTTTAAAATTTATAGTTCAAATCAGTTGGTCCATCTTTGGCATCATTGCTTTTATGTGGGACGAGGACCAAATGAGCTTAACAAATCAATTGCAAAAAATCTGATTGCAATTTTCAAAGTAGTTGGACCCGCTCCAATTGAGGTGGGGTTCCATTATTAATATTAATTAATTTTAAATTCCATTATTTTTAACAGTTTTTCAAGCATTTTCTGTTCCAAGTTCCATATTTTATCCGGCACAAATATTCGTTGATGCAATATTTACTTAGCACATGTTCGGTAGATCAGGTGGGTTTTTCTCTTGCTGGCTTTTACAGAAAGTTTTTTGTTGTTTAAATTTATCCTTTTAATTTTTTAGTCATTTTTTAACTTCGTTTGAAATTATTTAATTCATTTTTGTCCGTCTAAATTAAAATTTCGTTCCTTTTTTTGCCCTTTTTAATGATGCAAACATTAAGTTGAATGAGACAATACTTCTCCATTTTTTTGATCAATTGACCCTTTGCTTGGAGGGCCATTGGTGTGAAGCGGAATTGGCCGATGCATTCCATGCGATGGCTCTACGCTTTATGGAGATGAACAAATCTGAGCTGCTTGTTCAGTCAATTTCAAACGCACTCACATCAAAGAATGAGTGGGCATTTTAATTATTTCTATCAATATACAGGCAGAATTAGACGAAGAAATTGAAAAATATTTTCAATAAATTTATTATTTAAATTTTTAGTAATTTTTGAATTTTTATTTATTTACTATTTCCTTAAAGAACAATTCGCGAGAATACAGTTCGTCTATGGTTCCCCAAACTGAGCACTTCCCAACTGCTTAGGAAAATTTTTGCTGATTTGCGCGCACTTTTTCACTTTACTGTAACATTGAAACAAGAAAATACCGTACAGCACGACAGTGAACAGGGTTACTGTGTCCTAGTTTATCTATCATGAATACAGTAACATTTCTGAAGATTGCCACCCACCGTATTGGTTCTGCGATAGCATTGTTGACCCGACAATTCATTGGTCATGCCAGGAAATAAATCTATGGGCATTACTCCAATTAATTCATTGGGCTACCAAAAATCAGGTGCAAATTGTTTATGTAAATTTTCAAGACTTTTGAAAAGTCTCACTGAACAAATATATACAACAGGTTACCATTTCGGATGCTATGCTGTTGGAAGAAGATTTGGATATTGTTGTCAATGCTCTAATTGGATGTCATAAAGACGAAATAAAGAAAATAGCGGCCGATGCATTGGCATTGATTTTGGTGCGGATATGTTCAAAAAAGTGGCATTCAAATGAAGTAAGTAATTTGTTTTCGAAAATTGTCAACCTTAGATTTGAGTATTATTTGTCATGAATTAAATTTGAATCAAAAATTGCCAATTTTTTAGGAATTTTTGGGATTAATTGAAAATTTTAAGGAATTTTAAAGACCGCTTCAAAATAAAAAAAATAAATTAAAAAATGATTTTTAATTTGTTTTTAAACCCAAATCGAATAATAGCATAAAATAAGAACAAATCTTAGGTAATACACGCACTGAAATTTTAATACAAATTTTTCAGCTTAAATCACTTATTCAACAATTGAGTTCAAATTTTGAACGTTTAATGCGATCAGAAAATGTCAATCTTCGCAATTCCATCAATTCTATATTCTTCCATTTATTCGAATTTTATGACCAAGAAATTGCATGCGTCATCAAATCCCATTTGCATAAACTGCTCAAGAAATGCTCTGAAAATAATGGATCAGCAAGTTTCTGTCCTCTTATTTCCAATCTACTACATTTTATTGGCAATTTGAATTTTCCATTAAATGATGAAGTCAGTTTTAAAAATAAAAATTGTTTTTTAAAATAAAAATTGCCGTATTAATAAAGCTATTTCTATAATTTATTTTAGCCCATTAGAATGGAGATGCAAAATTTTCTTCTCAATGCATTGGTCTATGAGCATGATTCAACAGTCCGACAGCAATCAGCTCAAATGGCATTTAAGATTGCCAAGGATTGCGCTGATTTTAAATCAAAGCTGATCACTTTGTTCAACGAAATGGCACCAAAATTGAAATATGGAATTGTGCATTTGTATCGTTTATTTTTATGTTTAAAAATTGATCAGCGTGAATTGGATTTACAATTTATTGGAAATGGTATTTTTTTTTAACTTTTTGAATATTTAAGCGGTAGTTTTGTCGTTTTTGAAAGTTTCTGTTTGCAATTCTACTTAAATTGGTCATTATATAACATTATTTGGGAATTAGCCGTTTAATACCTAATTATTGAAGCAATTATTTTTAATAATTATTTTAGATGATGGACTGAAAATTTTGTTTACCCGCACCAAACTTGAACAAAGTGAATTGTCAATATCATACCAAAGTGAACTTGTTGATTTTCTCTCCTACTGTGTTGAAGTTAATGAGAAATTGCTTCAATTTGGTGGCAGTGATTGCGAGGCACAATGTGTGACAGTTTCGGGTGCTTTATTTTAAAAATCAAATTTTCATTACTTTTTTAAATAAAATTTTTGATTTTTGTAAACTTTTACTACATATCAATTTAAATTTTTGCTTTTTCAGAATTGCATTTGCTTTTTGAGAACTTTTCTTCTTCCACTGAAGATGGTGAAAATGATGACGAATTTCTGTTCTGGAGCGACACACAAAAGAAGCAATTGTCCATTTATTCAAACGGAATTATTGTAAAAATTTGGAATTTCTAAATTTATTTGGTGTGTAAACTTGCTCCCGGGGTCATTGGTCACGAATTTGACACCCATTTTTAATTTAGCAAAGTTGTTCTGCAATTCGATGGATTTTGACCAAATTCACTGCTCAAATGAGCGAACAAATTGTTCATAATGGCTTACGATCAATTTGGACGGTACTTCTTCGTTCACATCATAAAGGTCGCGTCATCCCATTATTTCTAAACACTTAAAAATATTTTTTTTTTAATTAAGGCGTTTTGGAGCATTGCGGTTCTGATTTTTATGCATGTGTTGAACAATTGTGTTCAAATTTTCCATCTTTTCCACAAATCCGGGAGGAAATTGTCGAAAAGGTGAAAAACAAATAAAAAAACATTAATTTTGTGTCCTTGGTTTTAAGGCTTTTAAACCATTTGAAATTATCGTTTTCTAAGTGATGGATTTATTTAATGAAAAACATTGAAAAAGATAAATATGAAAAAAAAAACCGGGAATAAGTTCTGGTCAACAATGAATTAAAAACCGAAAATAAGTTTGGTCAAATGAATTTGAAACTGGAGGATAATTTGGGTCAACAAATATCTATTTTGAATGTGTTAGTGCAATTAGTTAATGGGAAAGGTTTGTTGCCAAAGGCAAAGAACAGCAATGACCCACCGAGACATGACATCCCACAGCCCCCATTTAAAATATTATTTTTAGTATCAAATAATATTTTTAATTGTTTGCAGACTCTATCCATTTTGTCCAAGGGTGGTGGTCAATGCCGTAACATTGCATTTGCTAAAATTTTGTTGCCAATTTTTGCTTCGATTGGCCCCATTCAAAGGGCAGAACTTATCAGCAGAATTATATCATTTGATTATTTTGACCAAAATTCTGAATCCATTTCCATTTGTGGTACGACGCTTGCTCAAACAAAATTGCATTTACATCAGCTGTTCCTATTCAAGGAATTGGTTTCCACCACAAAATTTGGTAATATTTTGACAATTTTTTTTTTAAATAATCATACATACAAAGCTAAAACTAAATTTCAACTTAATAAATAAGATATTTTGCCGCCGATGGCAATAATTTGAAATAGATTTAGGGATTGTCAAATTGAAAAAGACTCATTTTTAAAAATAAAAATTTTATTTTAAAACAAAAAAGCGTTAAAATTGGTCGGTAAAATCTATGTCTTTTAACATAAATATTTCCTTTATTTTATACAGATTTAGTGGAATCTAGAGAGGAAATCTTTCAATTTATAATGCGAATTATTCAAATTGCAATGAAAAGGGGACAAACGGAAAGATGGCGCCTTTTTTCAATGGCTGGCAATGCTTTCGGTATGTTTATTTTGGTTTATTTTCATAATTAATTTACGCATAATAATTAAAAGGGGAACAACAAATTTATGATTTAAATTATTTATTTATTTGATTAGAGTTTTAATACATATTTTGAATTTTATGAGAATATACGCATATTTCGCCATTTTTTTAGTTATAGAGCTATTCTAGCATTTTTAATATAAAATTTAATAAAATCGAAAAAAACACCAACCAAAATCGATTTTTTGGAAATTTTCAAAAATATACCCAAAAAATTCGAAAAAAATAGAATTTCAGTGAGAGAAAATTTGGCATAATTTATTCAAAATATTTATTGCCTTAATAATTAAATGAGAATCCCATTATTCAGCTGCACTTTTGCACTCAATTTTTCGTCACTTACCTACCGTTGTTCCGTTGAACAATTTTTACACCATTGAACGTCAATTTTGCGATAATCTGTTGATCAGTTTGAGAAAAATTCGTTTGAATTTGGCAAAAAAGCAGCGCTCAGAGCCATCAATTTCACTTCTGTTGTTCCCATTGCAACGGCTTTTTGTTTTTGGAAATCCAATCGAGAATTGTTGTTCTTCGGCAAACCAGTTTTGTTCAAAAACAATTTATTTGGTTAATTTTCGTTAATTTATTTTTGCAGATTTATTGTTGAATTGTCTTCCGAATTGAATCAACTGATCAGACTTGAACCATCTTTTTTGTTAAGAGCGCAGATGGCACATGTTATTGACCATTTAAATGGGAAAATGTCAACAACACAAACAACGAAAGAATGGCACAATTAAATGCCATCAAATGAAAACAATTGTATGTAAGCAATTGAAATTTATATTAATTTTAATGACCATAAAAGGGCATTTGAGAGCTCTCTTCATGTGCAAAATAAGTGTTATGGAAGTTCATACAATAGCGTTTCATATAATTTTTTTATATGAAAGAATTTGATTTTTAACGAATTCTCAAAATAATTTTCTTATGAAGAAATTAAAATTCGAGTTTTTTAATTTAATTTTTTTTTCAAATTTGTGTTTCTTTTGTATTTTTCACGGTTGAAAAGCATCGGAGATGTGAATAATGGGACGGGATACATACGCTATGCTTTTTTGGTTGATGAGAGTCACATGAAGCCGCTTTATCCCCCTTCTGCTGGGGTCTATCCCCTCTTCATCCCCTTCCCCCGTGTGAGCTCCACCCCCTCCCATTTTTATCCACTCACACTCACTTATCCGACGACTTTCCCAATTCCTCATGCTTCTTCTGTTGCTGCTTGTCCCCTCCCCGCCCCAGCAGTTAATCTGCACGCCCAATTCCCAAAACAATTCGCGCCGATGACTCCACCACCACCAATCGCCGCCACAGCTACGCCTCAATCATTATTTCTCCATTTGGCGCGGCGATTTAGCGGGGAGGCCTGGACGGGGGAGAGGAGGGGACACTCCTCCGCGCCCCGCGGGGCAATGAAATGATTTTTACAAAAAAATTTTTATAATAATATTTGTTTAACTGCGGATCTCACGCCGCACTCCATGGTTAGCTAATTGCGGCATTATTGAGTACTGTAATCATCGGATTAGCATTATCTGAAATCATAAATTTATCACATGGTAATAATTTTTTAACTAATTGAATAATTTAATCCATTTTTCGCTGGATTTTGCATCTCTTGTTCATCAACCATTTAATTAATGCATATTACCTTTGTGTAATAACTTTTTGAATTTGAATATCATTATCCTCACCATGCTTCATTTATCCTTTTTCTTCATTTTTTTGCTTTTCTATCCAATTTTACTTCATTATTGACTAGCTTGATAAGCAGCATCCACTGCATAAGGATGACAAATATCCCTTTTCCACCTCATTGGCCAATTATACTTAAATGCTTTTCCTTTCATTTTCCGCTTATCAGGAAGAAGCAATCTCCGATATGGCGTGTTGCGCAGCATTTAGGGGTGAAAAATGGGCAGCAGAGACGGGTGAGCGGGGGGGGGGGGGAAGCAGAAGCAGGGGAGGGAGGACAAAACGAATTTGGGGAGGAACCAACCGACAAAATGCACCACCCCAACATCAAACAGCCAAAAGTAGTAGCCTAGAACAACACAACAGCAACAACAACAACAAAAAACTGGTGTTTGTTGATATTGGTGGTGAACATAGGCATCCTCCACCAACCAATCGTCCACCAAATTTTAGGGATGACAATGACTTTTTTCATTGTGTGAATATATTTTTTTTTTGTAAAAATGCCGACTGTTGTCTTAACACTAATTTGTTCAGCTTAAGAGGTATTTAATTGAGGATCTGTCTAATGTTTTGCATCTTCTAATCAAAAATTCTTAGTGCTCAAGAAAATTCAAATTAAATTAAATTAAATTAAACACATTTACATAAGTGTGCAAAATAGTCCCAAATCCATAATTGATGACCAAAATTGTGCAATAAACGGCTTTTTTGCGCATACATTCCTTTTGCTGACGGGGACTGAACGGGGGGCGGGGGAAAGTAAGCGTTGCGCACATCAAAAAAATAATATTTAATTTCCAATTGTTCTCCCTTTCCCAATGCTCCATTTTTGCTCAAACAATAGCAAAAAAAATTAAATAGGAATTTTGCGGCAAAAATTTGGTCATCAAAGTGACAAAATGAAAGCGAAAAGCCATTAATTGACGCGTTTTTAGGGTCAACCTTTGGCCCTGAAAGTCCACAAATTACCCAATTACCAAATTACCCATTGTTCCCACCCCAACCATTGTTTAATGACTGCAGGTCATTCATTGTTCTTGGGCAAATAATGAATGCAATGCTGAATAAACCGCATAAATTGAATTAAACAAAATCGGCAAAGAGCCTTCTCGGGAAATTTTTTATTTTGTAATTTTAAGACCACACAGTAACTTCAAAACCGTGCCTCTATTTAATGGGCTAATTAATGCTCTGCTGAACCACTTCATTTCATAATTACTTCTAATTGAATGGACCAATTTGCGCGAAGTGGGTTTTAATAAATCCATTTGATTTTTAATTTAAGAAAAATTTTAATTAATTAGGTATCTTTCATTACTTAACATTTTTAGAATTATTTTAAGAGCATTTAATTAATTAATCTATAGAAAGTGACTCAATATTTTTTCATTTAATTAATTAAACTGTAGAAATGACTCAACGTCTTTCATTAGTTATATTATTAATTTTTTTTATTACTCATAAAATCTGTTAAATCTCCCAAAATTTAAGCTGTAATGACTTGGACAGATTATCTTCCATTCTCAAAAGCTTCGTCTTCAAACTCATCATCTATGAACAATCCAACAAGAAAACCGAGCAACAACAGCAACAGAAGGAAACAAAAATTGGCGGCATCCGTTGATGGTGGAATGGCAAAAAATCGGCGGCGCACTGGCGCGAGAAGGTCATCATTTGCTGGGCTGGCACTTTTCCTGCTATTCTCTGTGCATTTGAATTGTGAGTTGAAAATTCAAAATATTCTATTTAATTTAATTGTTTTTAATAAAAATTTTTAATCAATCATTTCTCTAATTTTAATTCACTAGCTTCCACCGGAAATCCGGCACTTGTTTTTTTTCAAAAAATTGCATTCCACTGCGCTTTTCGCATGAGTCACTCTGACTGTTTGGAGCGAGATCCCCCCTCCCATGTTTTCTATCCATTAAGCATAAAATCGAAAAATCCGCATTAATTTTCACGATTCATTGAGTAACGGCACAAAAAATAAAGAAATTCTTGTACCAAAATTCCAATCATAGTAGAGGAAAAAAAAAGAATTTAGTTGCTGAAGCAGCGTCAAAATCTGATCACAGTGAAAGTGATTTTATGTGCATGTCATTCATGTGCAGCACATTATTCATTACTGTTAATTGCTTTACCCCCCTCTTTTCATTCCACCCCAATTCCATTTTTTGTTGGGAAGGGGGGCAGAGGGGGAGATGTATCGCCAAATTAATCAAAAGCAGATAAATTTCTGATCAGATCTTCCCCTCCATTCACTTTTTTGTGGTCACCCCACATCCAATCGCTTCTTCTTTCGATGAAAGCGAAGTATTGGGGAAAAAAGCGATCTGATTTATGGAATGGAAAATCGGCATGCGTCAGGGGGGGAGATGACCTTGGGACGGGGCGTCGAGGGGAGGGAGACAAATCTCCGATCGGCGTGCGCAATGATTCTTTCTTCCCCCCCCCCCCCCCCCGCTTCCCCGTCGGACGTTTTGTTTCATTTGTTTCCTATAAGTCACCAAAAAGCGGCCACCACAACCACCAAGAAAAGTGAGGGGGGGGGGGGGGGGAGAGCAGACGACAACGACAAAACGCCACAAACAAACCCGTTTTTGAATGCAGAAACAAGCGGCGCTTAGTCAGTCAGTTCAGTTGTGAGTGAGTGGGTCGATTTGGTTTAAAAACTGGAATTTTGCGTACAACAATGGAAAGTGTGGGGGACCTTGCGCTGGAGGGGGAAAGTGCAAATATAGAAATAATGGTAATGAATTGTGGGCTGATTTTTGCGCAAAAATTAAAAAAAAATATATATGAAGATTTGAAGAAAGATTGGCAATTTCAATAATAGTTTTAAAGGTGATTAAGATGAAATTTGCAAAAGTTTTCATATAAATTTAATACTGTTTATATGTAGTTTGTTGTGGATGTTTTTTTCATTAATGTGGCTTTTTAAAAAGCTTTTAATTTTAAAATATATTGGAAAATATGTTAATCTTTTTAACCAAAATAAAAATAATAATATTTTTTGGGGTTTTGGAAAAAAATATTTCAAATTGTGTTTTGTCAATTTGAATTTTTCAATTAAAATTCAGTAATTCTTTAACAAAAAACGGAATAAAAAATGATTTTTTTTTTGGACGTGATCATATTTTTTTGGCAATTGCCCGTAACTTTCAAAAATTTTCCACTAATTTTTTTTACTTCACCAAAATTTTTCATTTTTATAATTTACTTATTTAGAAAAAGGTATTCAAAATCTCGAAAAATAAAGATTGCATCTGAAAATTTAAAAATAACTTAACAAAAAAAAATGAAAATCATTTAAAAACAGTTTCTCTTTTCTTAGTAATTTATGGACAAAGCCAAAATGACGTGGAGGATGAAAATGCGTTCAATTCCGATACAAAAATCTTCGATCTCGACGAGCTGTCCAACAGCAGAGGAGGAGCACATGCGCCATCAGCTGAGCAGAAATCAACGGCGACAACACCAACAAAAACAAAGTCATCAACGGAAACGTCAGAAACATTGATGACGACGACAACAGCTTCATCAACTGCTGAAGAAAGGCAAAAAATTTGGCATTTTGTAAATATTATGGCTACCGTAACGGGGAGGGAAACTTGGCATATATCGTAATCATATTTTATTACCGTGGAGGGGGATTTTTGAATTCGATTTGTGTAACGGTTATGGTGGTTGCCGCCGTTCTTTTTTTGTTTCTTTATAAATAAAGCCTTGCTTGATAAGTAGGGTTGGTCGGGACCGGGAATTTTGAGGTAAACCGGGACCGGGACTTTTCGGGTTGAAAACCCGGGACTTTTTGGCTGGGAAAACCGGGAAAAAACCCGGGAATTTCCCGGTTCCGGTCAAAACTGGTCAAAACCGGGACTTCGGTACTCAGTTGTCCGTGTTTTGGTCCCGGTCCCGACCAACTCTATTGATAAGTAAAAAAAACCGGGAAGATCAAAATGCCGAACTATTTTTTAGAACGACATCCACCACCACATTATTGTCAAAAGGACAAAGCCCGGGCATTCGAAGACATTCAACGTCAGCGGAATCGTCGTTGTCCTCGTCAGTTGAACGCTTTACCAAGAGTCCGTTGGACGGAGAGTGTGCGGATCGGCATGGTAATAATGGCAAAAAAAAAAATTAAAAAATAAAATTATTTTTTAGATTTATGCAAATTTTGGTCGTCCATTGGCGAATGTGAGGGTAATCGGGACTGGATGCGTGACCATTGCCCGGTTTCTTGTGACAAATGCAATGGTACAGCTTTACATTGCTTTGATTTGGGCCAAGGAAAATATGGACATCCATAATTTCTTATGGGTTGTTTAGCTTGGTTAGAAACTTCTACGATATAAATATTTTTCCATAGTTTGCAATTTAGTCCATATTGACCTTTTTGACCCTTAAAGACAGAAAAATTTTCAAAGAAAACTTTTTTAGGTAATTTTTGTGAATAATTTTGTTTAAATTTTTCATTCTAAAATTTGTTAATTTTATGTCAAAATAAGCATAAAAAGGAATTTCTATTTATATATAATTTTTCACTAAAATTAATAAAATACCCGTTTTTAGCCATTTGAGGATTTTTATTAAATTTATTTTATAGAAATTTTGAGTTAACCCCTCATTCTGATAAAATTTATGCCAATATTTTCCCTAGCCATTGTTGTGATAATTTTTTTTTTCTTTAATTTGTTTTTAATGTTAGGCACTTCCGTTTGTGTTGATCGACACCGATTGTGCTCTTTCTGGGCTTCGCTTAAGGAATGTGAGACAAATGCAGTTTGGATGGTGGTTAACTGTGCTCGGTCTTGCAAAATGTGTAAAGGTGAAAATTAAAAATAAATTATTATTATTATTATTATTATTTATTTAAAATTATAAATTGCAGGTAAAGCTGCGGTTCGGGCTGCGAATGGTGAATTTGAGGAAACTGATTGTAAGTTTTGGTTGCTTAAAAATTAAAAATTTAACTTAATTTTAATAAAAATCCGATCGCTTTGAGACCATAGAATTATTTTAATATATTTTAACTTTTTTTTTAAATTAAACCATTAATTTTCCAGGCACATTTGTCTCAACGCATGAAGGTAAATTTAAAAAAAACAATTAAAATGAATATATAAAATTCTAATAAATAATATATATTTTTTAGACATTTCCATTCGTCGGACGATTTCAACGACCGATGTTCGCATCAGCAACGGCGCGTTTGGTTGTGTGCCAACACAGACGGCGACAAATTGCAAGAAAAATTTGTGCTACCATTTGAAATTCCGCAGCTTTGACGGTGATATAAAAAATAAGTAAATTTCAATTTTTGTTTTTAATTATGCCTATAGGAACGTGCAACAATTTGGAAAAGCCGTTGCGCGGAGCTGCATTTATGCCATTCGCAAGGTCCTTTTTTGTTCAAAGATATGGATAAAAAAATGTTTTCCCAAATAATTTTTTATTCTAATTAATTTTATCTTTTTAGATTAAAACCATCAATTTATGATGACAATCTTGGAGCGCCTGTTGGTGTGTTTGTAATGAATTTTTGTTTAAATATCATTTAAATATTTTTTTTTCTGATTAATTTATTTATCTTTATTATTAACACAGCATCTCTAAATCGTCTGCGCCCATCTTCGCGTGAAGCTAGTCGATTAGTATGTTAATCTATCTATAATTTTTTCATTTAATCATAACAAATTAATTAATTCATAAAAATGACCATCAATCTCAATTAAAATACATTAATTTTTTTTAAAAACGACTTGGGTACGAATTAAATAAACTTATTTTAAAGCGAATAGTCAGAGCTTTCCTATGGTATATTCGATATTTATTTACATTAAAATTATTATATTTTTTAATAGTTAAATATATTTTTTTTATTACCTACTTCTCAAAAAAAGGGGGGGGGGGGGGTCATTTTTTATGATACAACCTAGTAAATGACACAAATTTTTTAAAAAAATAAATTGTTAAATTAATTATTAATTTAAATTTATTATTTTTACTTAGATGCTGAGTTCAGCATCGGAAATTCCGGTGCGTTGGAATGCGTTGTTCATGCAATGGGGCCAATTCATTGCGCATGACGTGGCAAAGACCACAATGCTTAACAACCAAGTAAAATCATCATTATCATTACAATGTTGACCATTTCAACTCGAGAATTAACACCAAAATTACATACAAAAATAACTTTATCAACCAAAAATTGTTTTAAAAAGTTTAATTAATATAAAATTACATTTGAATGAAATAAAACTTCCTTTCCAATTAAGATAGAATTTTATTTATTTTTTAATAAATATGTTTTTTTTAAGATTTGCGCCAGTTGCAAGCCGGAAGGTGGTCAATGTTTTTCAGTGATGTTGAGTCGAATGGACCCAACGTAACTTTTTTTCCTAAAATTTGTAAACAAAAATTTTAATTTTTAAAATTAAAACAAATTATCTAAAATTTTTGTTTTCATTAGTTTTGGACGCTTTTTGTGCTTGCCAGTCGCCAGGTCAGCACCGGTAAGTTTTTTTTTTTTTTTTTTTGAATTTACAATAGCTTATTTATGTATTTTCTTATTCCAGGTTTGTGGAACGGGCAGCGACCAAACGCGAGAACAGTACAATGAGAACACCGCATTCATTGACGGTTCAATGGTATAGTTTTGAGCAAATTTCAATTTTATTTATTTGATTTCCAATTAACAAATCCCAAAAATTATGAAAATTTCAAAATTTTTTCCTGATAAGTCCGGCGGTGCTGTTTTGAAGAGAATAGAATAAAATAATAATTTACAAATAATTCTGATCAACGAAGGTGGAGAGAATTTTGCCTATTTTTAGAGCAAAACCTTATTTTTCATTTATTTTATTGAAAATTTATATTTAAAAAATTCAATGGAAATCTATCTATTTCAGAATTCATTTTTGATATTTTATGAATTTTTTTATTTAAAATCTTAAATTATTTCCAGATTTACGGGAGCAGCACGCGTGATCAGTTCCTGTTCCGTCAGGGAGGCTTCATGAAGACGAACATTCTGCGGGGCCGAATTTTCCCGCCCGTTGACAACAATCAAAATTTGATTGCGGGCGATGACCGAGCAAACATTTTTGTCGGCCTCGCCGCACTGCACACACTGTTTGTTCGAGAGCACAACAGGTGAAGTGAAGTGAACATACTGACCTTGGTAGATTTATACCAAATAATTTAAGGTTAATAGATTTTTGTATCAGTTGGAATTGATCACTGATTAAACAGATAAGCGTCTGTTATTAAACACCATAAAATTGTGTATTCAATTTGGAATATCAAATCCGAACGCTGACCCGTAACATGGTCCAGGGACGGTCTATTGACGACCTTTTTTTTGCTAGCCAGCCAAGAAAACTTTTCACACACTATTTAGTTTTTCCATTTTCCATTAAAATTTGGAGCCTACGGTTCTTGGAGGGTGGTAGGTACTAAAATAAAACCGAAAATTAAAAAATAATAAATTGATTATTAAAAAATTTGGATGTAGATGTGTCTTGGGCAAGGGTATCCCGCATCCATGAGTTTTAAGGTCAGGGGTTTCTCGATAGGCATTATTGTAAAAAAAAAAGTTCCAATTTACAAGTTTCATTTTTCAAATCCAGAATTGCCCTGATTATGCAACAGATCAATGAGCATTGGGACCAAGATCGGATATTCTTGGAGACACGCAAAATCATTGGCGCTGTCGTACAAAAAATCACTTTTGAAGTAAAACAAATGAAAAAATAATAATCATTAAAAATCATTATTTTTTAAGGAATATCTGCCAAGAGTGTTGGGCAAAAAATTCAATGAACTAATTGGGCCATACAGAGGATACAACCCAAAGGTTGACCCTTCTGTTTTGGTGAGTTATTTTTTAAATAAAATTAAATTTTATGATTTTTTTTTAAATATCATTTTTGTAGAATGAATTCACTGGTTGCGCATTCCGATTTGGCCATGGCATGATACAGGTCAGAAAATTTTTTAGTGATCTGCTAAACTTTATTAAGAAAAGAAATTCACAAAATTTGAACTTTAAATACATAAATTTATGAATATCAATTGTTTTGTTTGTGTCTAAAATTACAATAATTATTTAATTGCCAATACAAAAATTGATTTAATTAATTTATATTAAGGAATTTTATCCATTCTTCAATGAGAAATTTCAACAAATTGGTATGTTTATTTGTAGGTCGATCAGAAAAAAATTAAAGAATAATTTAAGGTGGAATCCCATTCAACGATGGAATGTTCAGGAGTATTCATATAATCAACAACGGCATTGATCCATTGATCAGGGGTAAACTGATTAGTTGGCGGGGCACTGATCAGCTTTAGCACAATCAACATTTTAAAATTTTAAGGCCTGATGACACTGCCAGCAAAAATGCCGCAACGCTTAACAATTGCAGTGACGGAGAAAATTTTTGGGAATTCCGACCTTGGGTGAGTTTTTTTCCATGCTTGGGCATAAAATTCAATTTTAAAAATTGTAGTAAATTTATTTTGCTTTTTATATATTTTTTCATCAATCTTTGCTTAAGCTCAATCAACATTCAACGTGGTCGTGACCATGGCATCCCTGGTTACACTGCTTGGCGCGAAGTGTGCAATTTGCCGCCAGTGCGCGACTTTAACGACTTGAACAGCACAATTACGAATCCGGTTGTGCGCGAAAATTTGCGTATTCTTTACAAAAGAGTTGGTGCGTGAGTTTTAACATTTTTAGGGGGTGGCGGATTTTATAGAGAAAGTTGTACTATACCACTAACCCTGCAATTTATAACATTGGAATCTGAAAATCACAATACAAAAAAATTTTTCTAAAAATTTGGTAGGATCAAAAACTTTCGGGCTTGTCCTTATTTTGAACCAAAATGTCAAACCCTATAAGCTCATTAGCTTTGCAAGAATTAAATTAAAAAATTAACTATTAAAACTAAATTTTTTCTCTAATTAAACATCTATCAAATTAAACAATTATTTTTAATTATTCAATTAATAAAACTGTTTTTAAAGAACTCATTGACATGTATGTTGGAAGCATTTTGGAAGACCCCGTTGAAGGAGGAATGATTGGTGAGCAATTTTTAAAGAATATTTTACTCAGAATATCCAAATGATTTAGGTCCAACGCTTGCATGCATTATTGGAAAGCAATTCAGGGCACTCAGAGATGGAGACCGGTAAAAATTTCAGCGTTTAATTCAAAAAACACAAATTAAAAAATTCAGATTTTTCTACGAAAACCGAAAAGTGATGTCCGAGGAGCACATTCGACAAATAAAACGTGCCTCATTAGCACGAATGCTGTGTGATTCTGGGGACGGAATGAAATTGGTGATTAGTTTTATTCAGTGGGAAATTCAATTAGTTTTTTAAAAAAATTAATTTAACTTAATTATTATTAATTATAGGAATGTTTCACCTCAAATAACTCAAAAAAATAATTTAAAAAACTAATTCTCATTTGATCACTTCTTTGGGATTTCTAACTGACTAATGATCTACAGTATAATCATTATTAAGTATTGAAACTTTAAAATTCAAAATTTAGGTGCCAAAGCACGCATTCAACCAAATCCAAGGACAGAATGAGCTGTTCACATGTGACCAAATAGACTCACCAAATTACTTCAAATGGAAAGACACCTCATTTTTCTCATAAATTTCATTTTCTAAAATATTTAATTTTTTTCTTCATCTACCCAAAATATTGCTCAATATGATTTTGACGAATTTGTCTATTTCCTCAACCATACCATATATATATTTTCCTAATAAATACACATATATTTCTCTATTAATTGTAATAAAATATGTTAAATTCGGCATCCAGGTGTTTGGATATTTTGTTTGGCATTTAAATTTTTGCTAAGTTGGGTTTTAACGAATATTTTAAATAATAATTAAAATCGCACATTTTTTTCCTTTATTTGCGCAGAGGTTCAACCAACCACGACACATTCATAATATAAATAACATGGGCGAGGAGGGGATGGGGTGGTGTTGGCCAAAAGGTTGTGTGTGATCTGATCAGTTTGGCCAGAGGATTGAACCATGTTGCTCAGTCAACAGAGGGGGAAAAGGGGACAAGGAGGGAATTGGCCAAGAAATCAAACAAACAAAACATTGTCGCCAGAAGAGTTAGCTTAAAACAGATGCGAAAAGCTCATTCTTCCTCTTCCTCCTCTTCACCGCCCTCATCCGCCTCGGCATCTTCATCATCATCGTCTCCTTCTTCATCATCATCGTCACCCTCTGCACCTGTTAAAAATATATATTTTAATTTTAAAAAATTTATTTGAAAAAGTAGTTGATCAGTTTTATGGCGGTATTAAGTTAATCTAAACTCAAAGAACGTGTGTATGCGCTTGGGTACGTCCTTGAAAACTCCTCCTTTTTGAAATGTTATTTACTTGAAATCCAGTACATTATCAAAACTTGCCCTCATCGTAATATTTGCGAATTTTAAAGCCGTGAGATTGTCGTAGTCCAAGGACATACAAGGACAACGCAATTCAAAAGTATAAATTCATCCCCCCCCCCCTCTCTCTCTCCCCCTACCCTCTTCATCGTCTTCCTCATCATCTTGATCGTCCTCCTCTCCGCCGGCGCCCGATTCGCCCTCACTCTCCTCCTCTTCCTCGTGCCCTTGCTCTTCCGTCTCCTCATCAGCTGCTGCTGCTGCTCCGCCCGGCTTTTCATTGTTGGTCAGTTTGGCTAAATTTTTGAGACGGTATAAAATAATATAATATATTTTAAAAATTCGAATTAAATGTTAATAATATTTTTTTATTTGTTGCCTTTTAATACGTTGTTGTTCGCACTGGCTTCATTATTTGCTGTTGCTGAGGGTATCTGACAATTGAAAAAAGATATCGTAATATTTGAGTACCGTATCCTCGGGGGCTCTCCTTATTTTCAACCCCTCTTCGGGGGGTGGCTTTAATGGAAGGGAGGAGGCTCTAATGGAGGGGGGTGTATAAAAGAAGTGTATCAAAATTCTTCCTCCTCCCTTCCCCTAAATTAGCAAAAATGGGCAAGATATAAACACACATCGCCGTTGTCCACTTTCTGCGTTTTTGTCAACACTGCGCCATCATCGTTGCCGTTTTCCTCGGCAGGGCGTGCCCGCTTCTGTGATTGTGGTTGTTGTTGTTGCTCTGTTGCGCTCATTTTGTTCTGCTGGTTATTGAAAAACTGGGTAGCGGCGGGGTGGAACAGTGAAAATGGAAAAATGTGCAACTTTTGGAAAATTCGAATCTTTTGAAAAACTGAAAAAAAATATATATATTTAGCCACAAATTTATACAGTAACATTTAGCTGTATACCGTACTTACGGTATTTGAACCCCCCCCCCCTGAATTAGAACCCCCATCTGTATTAGAACCCCCCTTTCGAGGGGGTTTGAAAAATAGAACCCCCGGGGGTTCAAATACCGTAAGTACGGTATATATATAAAATAAAATGGAAACAAAAGTTCTATTTTATTTAACGAATTAAATTATGTTTTGAGATTTTGTTTCTTATATTGGGGACTATAAATATGTTACGGGACTGAAATTGCGGGTGCCAAAAGCCTCGCCAAAGGCATTTAAAAATGAAAAGAAGAGAAGAGAATGGGGAACAGAGGAATAATTCTTTTAACACCATTCTCTCATTTCTCAAGAGTGGGGCGAGAGAAGCAAAAAAGCGACGCAGAAAAAAACGTTTTAAGGAAGTAAAAAAAGAGTGATATAAAAGTTAAATAATAAAAAATAATAAAAGTAACAAATTTAAATTGACAAATTTTGTTTGTGCTTATCCAAAAAACTCAAATGGATATAAATGGAACAAAAAAAAAAACTTTTTTTTTTTTTGATTATGAAAATAAGGAGAAATTGTTATGAAAAATGCCAAGTTTTCATTGCTGAAGGCAAAACGGTCGGCCGGCAGAAATGAGAATAACAGCACACACAGCAAGGAAGGAACACCACACCCCTCGCTGAGAATGGCACACAGCCCACAAATAAATGGGGAGAAAAAAAAATTTTTTTTGAGAGAGAGAAATGAGAGATTGCCGCCCCCGCCCCCTCCGCCCGCCCCTCGTCTTCGACGTCGCTGTGTGGTGTGTGAGTGATGTGCGGCGGCGGCGACGACGCCGCTCGGTCGGCAATTCGCCCTCTGGGCGAGTGGAGCGGAGGGCGGGCGGGGGACGGACGGTACTCAATTGGTGAGAGAATAGATGGATTTATGTGGCAAATACGAGCGGGCAAATAGAAGATATAAAGGAGGGACTCATTTTTGTTGGCGTTTAAATGGACTTATTTGGCTGATTAAAATGGAGATTTTTGTAGGGTACATGGAATAGAGTAGCCAACAAGGGGCCTCATTTAATCAACAGTTAAATGGCTTATTAGCAATTTGAATGATGGATGTGAAACAAGTGATAATTATAATGTTTTAATTAATTATTATTATTTTTTAATTCAATGCATCGAATTAATGAGAGGGAAAATTCATTACTATCTTTTAAGGTCATAGGGAGATTTTTATTTTGTTTAATTAAAATTGATCAAATTTTGAAAATTATTTTTTAAAATAATTTCATATTTAATGTTCTCTTTAATGTCTTAAATTTTTATTGAATTTATTTAAGGCCATGGCAAAGCAAGGCCCCGAAGGAATTTTGTGCTCTTCAATGTTATCAGTCTATGACAAATCAGTCCCATGGGAAAGAAAGCGGTCCACATTTTTTGGGTTTAGTTGGCTCGGCAAAAATAACTACACTATCGTTTAAAAAATTTCTAGAAATACATATATACCTATCATGAATTTACTTTTTTCATCGAAAAAAGTTAAAATTCAATACACTCATACATAATACATCCAAAATCGACTGAAGAAAGAGGAGAGAGGTTGACATAAGGCAAAAAAAAATTTTTACGGAGTGCCTGGGACTGAACTGGCCGTACCCCGGAGCCCGCTCCTCCCCCATTTTCTCCGCTTATATTGTGTCCGTGGTCGTCCGTCCGCTCCCCAACAAACTCCAAGGCAGGCAGCTGCAGCAAGTACATACATAATAAGAGGGAATGGGGAGAGCGCTGGGAAACGGGGGGGGGGGACGACGAATTATTGTGGGGGGATGGACGACGACGCTTTCTGCTGCTGTTCTTCTCTCTTTTCTACGCCCGTCGACCTTCGCGTTGATATTTGGCGTTGGCAGAATGCCAAAAGCAGAGGGGAACCAGAGAAAAAGAGACTCAAAAGCAGAGGGAACCAGAGAAAAAGAGACTCAAAAGCAGAGGGAACCAGAGAAAAAGAGACTGAAGATAACGCGAAATGAATTGATGCCAAAAAGATTAGTTTAGAGAAATAAAGAAAAAAAAATTTATACATGAAAAAAAAAATTCTTCAGCAAAGAAAGAAAGTAATAAATAGAAATATGATTTGAAGAATAATTAAATAGTAAAATTAGACAAATGAAAAAAGGCTAGAAATAAGTGAAGAAGAAGAAGGGAAGAGAAGAGAGTGGATGATAGAGAGAAAATAAAAGGGAAAAATATAATTTAGAACAGATAAAAAGGAAAAAAAATACGGAAAAAGTGAAGAATACTGACAACTCCGATTTTCTTGTTGAATGATATAATTCGATTCCTCTTGGTCTCTAACTAACGAATCCGAAAGAATTTTTTGGCGGCAACCAATCCCTGAAGAGTTACAGACCCGGGACTGAAGTCGCGGACTTTTTCCTCCGCCCTCCGTCTCGCCCCACTACTTGCTCCGTCTTCGCATGCTCGCTAAGGCGGGCGCTGCGCGCCCTCAGAAATGGATTCCTGCATATTATAAACAAAGAGGAATCGACTGATATTTTTATTGCATTTTTATGCGTTTTTAGACGTTGGATGGTTCAGTCCATAGCCATTTGGCCACTTCAGTCCCGGGTCTGTAACTCTTCAGGGATTGGTTGCCGCCAAAAAATTCTTTCGGATTCGTTAGTTAGAGACCAAGAGGAATCGAATGATATATCATTCAACAAGAAAATCGGAGTTGTCAGTATTCTTCACTTTTACCAAAAATACAATTAAGAATAAAAGAAAGAAAATATAAATATACCTATTAATATTTAAAGCAGAGAAAAATATGCTTAAGAAAAAAAAAGACAATGAATCAAAAGGATGAGGAAAGGAAAGAAAAAAAAGAATAGTGTGCGAGAAAGAGCGAGATGAAAAGAGAAATAGGTATATAAAGAAAGAAATTAAATACATAGCACGATTAAAGAGATAAAAACAAAGAGAATTACTAGGGAATATGGATTTAGATTTAAGGTAGAGAAAAAGAGCGCGTGGAAAGGATAATGTGAAGCGAGAATTGTTAGAGAAGCAAACGAAATGGAGGCCATTATTTTCTCGGAGAGTGTCATTTTGCTTCTTTCCCCAGTCGTCGGCGAGCAGCAGAGCAAAAGGTTTTCATTAATGAAGAAAATACACACATACATACATACATATGTATGTATGCAATCATTCAAAAATGAATTGACGAAATAATGTGAAAAAAATGTAAGAATTAAGGATATTAAAAAAGCTTTTCAGAATAATTTTTATAAATTCTCAAAATTAAAAAAAATCAAAACTTATATACCTATGTATTTTGCGAAATATATACGAAAAAATGTTAAGATTTTAATATATATAGAAAAAAATATATATATTTAAAAAACCCGCAAATATGTTAACAACAAAAGCCTAAACTTGTTCAGAAACAAGGAAAAAAATTCTATTAACATGAAATTTGCAGACCTAATTATGAATTTTTTCCAAAAATATGTTTTTTAAATCTTCTACATAAAAGGTAATTCTTATAAAAATACAAAACAAACGAATTATTTTACCTATGTTTATTCATACACATAAGCAAATAACATTAATATGGCGATATCAGACAATTAAAAGCAATGCTCCAAACGAAATAAAGGTCGAAAAAACGAATGCCGTTTTCTGACTGACGCCGCCCGATTTCACCTTTTTTGGTCCGCCAATGTCTGCAGCAGAGAGACGATCACGACGAAATTTTGCTCGAAACTGGAAGGAAATAAAATAAATATCATTTAAATTTTTACTAATACGTCTTCTTCCGCTGATGTGGGAGTTTGAACGACTGTATAAATTAATAAATGATAATTAAATTGTAATTAACAATTTGTTCAAAATCCGAACTTGTTTTATCAACTGCTTTTGCAAAAGCCGGACCTCTGCTGTTCAGTGAACCAACTAAAAGCGTTGAAAAAATAAATATTAATATTTTTGAAAATATAAATTAACATAATTTTTTGCAATTACCCAGATAGTTTGGCAACGGTGAAACGGCGTAGGGTGACGGCGGAATAATAGGATAATTTGTTGCCCCAACAGGTGGGTAAATAATGCCTGGATTTCTTGGCATCGTTGGGTAATAGTTTGGCATTGGAATGCCAGGATAGTTTGGCATGGGTGGGAAAATGGCTGGAAACTTCGGCGGCATCCCAATCGGATAACCACCGGTGCCGGCCAAATAAGGCGGAATAGGGCAAGGCTCTGTTGTAGAACAACCACCACTGTGTGAGTACGGAAAGCATGATGACGGTGGGCAATTGCAGTTGTTGTTTGGACAATTGATGATCAATGAAAGACAGCATGGACTAGATGAAAGAAAACCATTAATTATTTTTTGAGATGGTAAAAAACTGGTTTTAATTTAATTTCTTTAATATTCCTATATAAGGATTTTAATAATAAAAGTGTTCCTTACTGGTATGGTTGTAATGGCGGATTTGTAACCGGTGTACTGCTTGGTGTTGTAGTTTTGGGAGTTTTATCCGTGGTGGTTGTAGTCGTGGTTGTCTCTTTGGTTACTGTGGTTGACGTTGTATGCTATGTATGAACAAAAATTAAATTTCCAAAAAATCATTTTTTTAATTACCGTTCCACCACAACATGGCGGGCAGCTCGGCCGGCATGGACAACTGCGATACTAAAATTGGTTTATGAATTAAAAAAAAATAGTGGATGCTTTAAAAGGCTTAAAACCCATGCCAAATGACAAATAAATTTATACTTGAAATATTTTCAATTGATAATCCATCAATCAATGCTCCTTATTTTGAAGATTCAAAACTGAAAACACTAAAAGATTAGAAAAACATCACAAATAAGGGATTAATCTCGCTTTTTTAAATGTTTTTTCGAGCCTGTTACAATATTTTTTCAATTTCTTGGTGTATATTATTCATTTGCCAATTTTTTGTTTTCTAAGAGATTAAAATACATAAAAACATACGGCAGAACAACAGCAACATTCACATGCCGTTGGACTCGTTGTGCCAGCAAAAGGCGCCTGCGGCACTGTTGGGTAAGAAGGTGGCACAGGCGGCTGTGGTGGTGGCCCGATTGGGTAGCTTAGCGATGGCATAGCTTGGCCAACAGGTTCAATCGGGTACGATGGGGGTTGTGCCGGATATGTGGTGAAGGTGGTGGTAGAGGTGGTAAAACGACGATGAATGGACCGATTCTGAGCAGAATGTTGCTGCTGATCAAATATGAGTGAAGGCAAAATAATTGGCACTGAGTTTGGCAGAATGGCATCGTCAGTTCGCTAATTTGTGAGTTTGGCGAAAGGAAAATTTTAAAAATGTAAATTTTAAACACCTTTACATCGGTTGTATTTCCATGAAATTTTATGGCTTGTTCCTAAATAGTTATTTGTTAAAAATTTTCTAGTAATTATAGGTATGCATATTGCTTCATGCCTTTGAATTTTCGCTGATATTAAATTTTCCATTTTCAGTAAGGTCCGATGCTGCGTTAGAAACTTAAAAAATAAAAAAATAAATATTTTAATTTGTTTTTTACCGATAATGAAAAGATGAAGCAAAATAATTATTAAAAACATATTATTATTCTAAAAGCGTATTATTTTAAAATTACAAGAAAATGATTTTACAAATTGCACCTAAGTTGGTAAATGTATTAGTCAAACTAAATTATTCGGTTTATGATTTCGTGATCCGGCATATTCTTGATCAAATGCCCTTATTGAGTCATTTGTGTATACAAACATTAAATAGTTTTTTTTATATTAATATTCAAAAATAGAAGTTATGTAATACAAATGTAACAAATGAAAATTCAGCGTATTTATATAAAAGTTTCAGTGTAATAAAAAAAAATTATCAAAGAAATGTAAAATCGTTATTAAATTGATATATTTCAATGGACATTTGATGGGTGGTCAAAAAAGCCGCCAACCGATTGGACGAAAAATGGCTGAAAAATTGCATTGTTAGTTCACCTCAAAATAGGCAAACTATTGTAATATTATAAATTTTATTTATACAATGCAATCAGCAGACAGAGGTTGACGACAAATGTAAAAATTCTTTCAAAGAAATGGAAATTTTTTACAAAATTTTTTTTTCTTTTGCTGCTTAAATTTCTTCAAAAAAATTTCATTTTAATATTTGAATTTATTTAATTATTTTGGTTAGAATATTCTTTCATTTTTTTATTTTTATTTTTTTATTTAAGGAAATTTCAATTAATTTAATTATTAATTCAGTTCCTTTTACTTTTGCGCAAAAAATTAAACGGTTATTTTTATCGAAGTACTAACTAATTAGTTCTTTGATAAAATAAAATTATTTATCCATCCGTAAACATAGAGAAAATCACAAAAAAAAAACACAGAAATTAATCAATTTCACCGAAAATCACAACAGTTTGAACCACGTATAAATAAAGAAGGAAGACTTTAAAAATTAAAAAGAAATTGCTAACAATTTAGCACCAATAATAGAAAAATAAAACGGATATATTCAATTTGGTGCTAAAAAGTTAAACGCTTCAAAAACCGTTGATTGAAATAACGGAACGATTGGGATTGCTAACACCAATTTAAAACAGGCATGTGCAGATATATTTTTTGACTAATTGTACAGAGGGGTACCAATTATCTTTGACCAGCAAATCCTGGGCCAAATTATTTATAAAATCCAAGTTATATTTGGAAAATTTACATATATCTGTTAGATTATATCCATCTCATCTGCACAAGCCTGAATTCTTTGAATGCGCACATTTGAAGGAATAATAAATGTGGGGAATATCATTGTGTTTTGCTTAATCGCTCATACATATGGCATAAATTATAAAATATTTTACACTTTTTCTACGGGATCAATAAATTTTGCGACGACAATAAAAGGTGAGAATTTGAATAAACCCTACAACTATGGATTTTAAAAAAATAAAATGATGCTATTGGGTTATTGATTATTTAAAAAATGGCTGCTTGATGGATCAGAATTGATGAGGTCCGATCACAAAAAAATTTCCAGTGGTAAGCAGGCGGGGAGATGAGAGGTGTACAATTTGAAGAAATCCAGCCAGCTAGACACAGAGACAAACGGAAGAAAGCAATTAAGATTGAAAAACGAACCCATCAAGATGAAAATGAAGTAGATGGTTATGATGAAACATGAAAATCTTGAAAAAAAAAGTTAGGCGTCAGGAACCCATTGAAAATTTGGGTTTACATGAGACCGCAGCCCAATAGGGACTTTCCCACGAGTGCTGTCATGGTTCTTTTCCTAATTAATAAATTGAAATTTTTTTCAGTAGTTACAATAATGGAATGAAGCAGGCCTAAAAAAAAACTCATCAGCAGCATTTTGAGAAACATTCACCGGTGGAATATTACATAATTAGTGGAGTGTATTCATTATATGCTCAGTTCGATAAATACACATATTTCTAAGCCTATTTTGCGAGAATTCTTGCAATTCTACGAGTTATAAAATTCGCCAAAAAAAAGTTGCAAGCTTTTGTGCATATAATAATTGCCACACCAACTAATTACAATAATAATAATTGGGTAATTAATTAGTTATAACAGAAATGTGCTATCAAGAGTTTTGCCTATGGGTAATAATAGACATGTGCTGCTGCTGGTGGTGTTCGTTGGCCTTCAATCGTCCCTCAAGCTCCCGGATGACATTCTGCAGTTGGTTGATTTGCATTTGCAGCTCCGACCCGCGCTCCCTCTCCTCGTTGACTTGCTGTTCAAGGTCCTTAAATTAATTTGTGAAATTTAAAATTTGGTTTTTTATAATTTTTATTTGTCATTTATGTGATTACCGTTATCCTTTGCAATTTGCGTTGGCGACATTTGGACGCGGCGAGTCGGTTTCGTGCCCTTTTCCTGTGACAGAAGAAAGGATAAATGTACGTTGAATAAAGGAAATATACAATAAATTTTATTAGATATATAAAAAATAATGCTTTTTTTAAATAAATAAATGGCTGAAAATAAAATTTATTTTTAAATGATAGGTGTAATAAAATAATTAAATCAATTAAATTTGCCATAAAAGTGCTGACCTTTCCAACTTTTTCATGTCCTGATCACCAATGTCCGCACTAAAAAGCAAAAATTGGCATTTTGAATTTATAAAATAAAATTGGTAATATGTATACTCGAATAAATTCCAAGAATTTGATGCATTCCGAACATTTGTGTACGAAATCTCGACTCAAATTTATTAAATAAATCGGTCATTTATTCGGTTGGACCCAAAATAAAGACAGAGAGGTTTTTCACATTGATTGAAAATAGGAAAGTGATGTGAAGAGATACTACAGTACCCCTTCAGATTTTGTCGGCCGCCACCGTATGAATCGATTTTGGCATTATGATGATGATTATGGTGGTGGTGGTGCGCAGAAATATGCGTTTGGAGAGAATGTAACACATTGGTCCGGGCAGCCGAACTAAGTTTTCCGCGCATCCCCACCAATGGCATGCCGTTCAGTTGGGTTGCTGCAGCAGCATGTTGCTTGAGTATGACGTGATCAATGCCGACGGCAGCACTTAATGATCAAAGTACAAACCCCAAACAAAGTAGAAAACGCCTTGCTGAACAGAGAAATTGAAAGGGTAGAGAAATGATTTCTCACAGCATTTGTTGCTTTTTTAAGGCTATCTTGGATTGGGAATTACAAAACCGGCGCATATTTTGAGAAAAAGTCCACCTATTTAATGATTTTTTGCTGCTTAAAATCCGTTCCCTACTGATGAACAACAAAATATTACAGAAAAAATTGTAAAAAAAATTTGAGTCGAGATAAAAAGGAGCAATAAATTGATGGATTTTGATCAGAAACGTCATCAATATTTTAATTCTAACGAAGAATCTTTTCTCTCAATTAAAAGAAGCGGATGGGATTTTGGGATTTTCGGAAATGCATTCAAATTCTAGAGAATTATTTTTTTAATTAATTAAATTTGGGTGAGTGTAATAATCACTTGTTGCTTGGCTGCTGCTGCTCCCTTTTGATGTCTTTTGGCTGGTGTTGTTGTGCCATGAGTCCAATTGCGGCGGATGAGTTGAATTGCGCAAGTTGCGGCTGGAAGAAATCGACGCCGCCTGCGGCAATATTGTTGCCAGCCGCAGAAGTCACCGCCGGGGACAGTTGGCCCAAATTCGCCAAATGGTAGTCCATGTACGTACTGTATTTTGATTAATTGAATTTAAGTATGCTATTAAATCAATAGAGAAGAGGAAATTTCGTTAATCTATAGCCAGATTAAAATACTGTACTACAGTACTCCCTCCGAATGCGGAGCAGGCAAAAACTTCGCCGGAAAGAAACATTTTTTGTAACATAACTTTTTTATTTCTCGAAAACAGATTTTAAGCATTTTTGGTACTGTACGATCATTGACTATTAAATTACAAAATTTTTAAGTTATTGCTGAAATACTCAAAAAACCGATTCCGATTAATTGGCCATGTTTAAAGAATGTATTAACACGCGCGCGCATAAACACACACTTTGCCGTGGTAGCGCCAATATCGACAACACTGTTGACAGAAGAAGCAGCAGTAGAATATGGTGATGAACTGTCTTCACCAGCAGCTGAACCAGTAACAACAGCGGTAGTTGAACCAACGGAAAGCGGCGAGTTCAGCTGCTGCTGCGGCGACTGTTGTGATTGTTGTTGCGCAGTTGTGGCGGCGGCTGCAGCGGCGGCGACCGCGGCACTGATCAAATCGCTGTTGACGCCGCAGTTGTTGTTGCTGTTGTTGGTGTTGGTCAACACAATCTGTGGTACATCCAGGCGTAAAGCGCAACTGCTGTCCGTGCCGGGCAAAAATTGCTGCTGTTAAACAAAAAGGATGGTTGATCAAATTGAAGCCGGAAATTCAGTCATGAAAAATACCAATAATTTTTTTTTTATTAATATTAATTTCAAAAAAATAATTTAATTTAATTATTTTGGCATTTTTGGCAAATATTTTATGCCATTTTTTTGGCTTTTTCTTTATAAATATCTGCCAGCCATTTAAAATATATTAGTGTTAATGAGCACACAAAACACGAACATTTGCAGTGCCACTTGGCGATGGCAGCTGCTGGATGGGTTGTTGCTGTTGTGTCAAAAAATCTTTCGCAACGGTGCCAGGACTCAACCGGCTTACAATGCCCGGCTGCTGTTGTTCTTGCCCCAAGAAAGTTTTTGTTGTCCCGTTGGGACTCAGATGGCCGAATAGGGTGTGCAAAAACTTTAAGGCACCTTAAAACCTTAAATCAACTCATTCCTATAAAAAAATATGTTTTACTCGGCGAGTTGTTTATTGGCGTTGCGTGCGATCCTTGGACCTTTTTGAACACTTCAATAAAGCCTTCCGCAAACGATTCTTGCGCACTTGTCGGGTTTTTGGTGAAAAAATTTGATGGTGTCGGTGTTTCGAGGATTTGATGATGTTGCTGCGGTTGATGGGCCTGGATTTGCTGTTGTTGCTGTGTACCAACTATAAAAAATTTCACTGTCAGAATGGAGAAGGTTGGAAAAAATAAACGCAAAAGCAATGGCCTAAAGACCGAACTTTTGAAAAAGCCGGGCTTCTGGAAAGTGGAACCAGGCCAGGAAAGGAAAATTTTGTTATTTTTTTTTCTTTTTAAGTTTTTTTATTTTTATTTTAAATTTATTGTTTTTTTATTTTTTGGGAGCAAATCCCTGTTCTGTTGGAATCCTGTTCCCAAGAGCAGGGTTGGATTCGAGCTTTCACAAATTGAAAAATTCAGGCAAATTTTCTAAAAATCGTTAACCATTAGAGTAAGTAACCCAATGTTTAATCTCTTTAATCCCGATAAAAACCGATGAGATCCCGACCCCGTCCGGTCTCTTATTCGATCAATGAGTTAATCAAAGAGCTCTTGATTAGAAAAATCAAATATTTGAATAAAAAAACATGCATTTGAAAAAAAGTTTTACGCATATACGCAAATACCCGAGGCGCTAATGTTGGGACAAATATTTAAATAATTATTTTTATATATCACTTAATAAATTTGCAACTTAGCTACCATGTTATACTACCAACCAGCGACATAAAAATATAGGAAAAAAATGAGCGTTAACATTTAAAAAAGGCAAATGAGGGGAAAGGCAACGATTGATGAGTCACACAATCACCTCACAGTCTTCGTCCCTCAATTCCCCCCCCCTCCCCCCGCGGGCCCTCATTTCCACAAAATCATTGCCTAAACAATTGCGGAGACGACAAGGGGAAGCATAACGGAAAAGAACATATAAATGTGGAAAATCTTGAAGAGGCGGCGATGGGAAAAAACGAGAAATTGTTTTTTCTGTTTTTTTGTAATTAAAAAAAAATTTAAATGCTATACGTTAGCCATATAATTGGAAAAATTGAATAGGTAATCTCATAAAAATTCGAGCATTTCAAAAATGAACTTTGAATATCAGGGATAAGGGCTTTTACATATAATTAAGATAGAGCCCTTACTTCCGCTTTAAAACGAACTGTTATATTCTTTATGAAATCATTTTTAAAAAAATATTTTTTTTTTAAATGAGGCTGGGTAGTTAATTTTTTATGTACCGACTAAAATATATTTTTGAGAAAAAATTATATTTGCTTGAGAGCTTTTTGCAAATGTTTTTTTATTACTCTTTGTGAGATGATCAAGAAACTGATGGTGACAAATTAAGTTTTTTTTTAAGTCATTAATTCGCACAATTTGTATCTTGCAATTGAAAAAATAATTATTTAAATAAAACCATAATGACTATCAGCTTTAAAATAAACTATTAAATTATTCACCGTCATTAAAAAAATATAAATTTTTAAATAGGGTTGGGGAACCAAGAAAATTTGCTCACTATTTTACACCAAAGGGTACCACTAAAGAAAGAGGTGTTGAAATGAATTGAACCTTGGTCAGTCTATTAAATTAGATGTGCTAAACAAATACTAGTAGTAGTTGAAAGAAAATTTTCTGGAACGGAAACCCCAATTTTAGGGCCACGTTTTAGAGGACATTGGCCAAAAGTTCACCCATAAAACTGGACTTAAACATAGAAACACAGCACAGCATAATCATACTTACACTGAATTTTTTCTGGCGACAATGGCATTGCCGTGAAAATTGGTGAAAGTCCACTGTCATTATTTGGCGTTGGCTTTAAGCCTAAAGATTTTGTATTATAATTGCATAAAAAAGCATAGACACTTTTAAATAAAAACCCGCGACGATATTTCCATGGGTTTTATAGACCTTTTTCGAGTTTATTTTGTTATACTAATTTTACATATTTTTTTAAGATTTAGGATTTGGATACTCAATTCATTTCCATCTGAAAACCCAGTTTTTAATGCCTTATAATTTTGTCAGAATTGGTCAAAAACTCAAATCCATGCCTTTATGGGGTTGGTTACCAAATTATTCAAAAACTTTGGCAAATCAATTAGGCAAAATCAAATCACCTTTTAAATCCAGCGTCAGATGACTTCTGTCCCGGCAACCACTTTCAGCCATCATAAATTTTTGAAGAAACTCGCAAATTCGTTAGTTAAAATTTACTAAAAATTGCTTAATTATATAAAATTTTTAATTATTGTTAAGAAGAATAATATTTTATAATTTATTCTGCAAGAAAATTTGTTTGCGAAGGAAAAGTCCAAAAAACTGAAGGTCAATCAGAGTCAATTTACAATGCATTAAAACTTCCAAAAAGCATTTCTCTCCGTAAAGTTTTTCCTCCAAAAATCAATCATCACCTCACAACAATCAGAGGATAGTGAAGTGATGATGAAAACTGTGTTCCTTACAAATGGGTCTTTGGCATATGAGTCCCCCAACCATCCGTTTTAATTTTAAATATTTTGGCCAATTTAAACAAAAAATGTGAGGCCATACACTTGTACAGCTTTTTAGGGGCCAATAATTTTTGTTTTAAGAATTTTGTGGATTTTATAAAATTTTAAATTTTATAAGAAATTTGGTAAAATTGATTTTAAAGCCTTTGAATTAATTCTTCATAAATTTCATTTAATTTTTTAAAAAGATGAATAAATAACAAAAGTTTAAGTAGTTTCTGGCCCATTATTTTATTGTTTGAATAAAAAGAATTTGAAAAACGAAATTTTTTGGCCGCCAAACAAAAGGCTGAGAATTTAAAATTCTTCAAAGTTTTTTTTTTTTTTGAAGTGAAATAAATAACTTTTTAACCTTGGAACTTGAGAATTAAAATGGAATTATTCCAATTTAGGGACACAAAAATCCTCTCAATTTTTTGCCATTTTTCGAAAATGAATTAATTAAAAAATTGTCATTCGTTGATGGCTTTATAATCTCTGCCGTTTTTAGGATTGCGCTAATCTTACTACTTACTACATTACACTGAAAGATTGGCCATCAGTTAATTTCCGTCACCCCGAGAATTCATGTGACAAAAAATTGCCCTGTCTGTCGGACTAAAAATAGTCGAAAAATCTTTGTTTAAAATAATTTGAACTTCTAAATTTTCATGCTACTTCTGTCAAAAAAGAAAATCTTTTATATATACAGGCAAAAATCTTATTTTTCAATTCTGAAAATTTTCTTAAATTTGTTTACTGAAGAATAATTCTTTAATTTGTTAAATTTGGTCTTCATTAAGAGAATGACAAAATGGCATTTAATTACCACCATAGTGACACCACGCTAATGAGCCTTCCTGCCTATATTAGTGGGCAAGACAAGGCTGGTCGGTCGGTCCTATGACCAATGTGATATGGGAAATACAAATTGTATACATGCTTTCACCATTCACGCCACAGGCACGGGTGCCATTTAACTTTAACTTTCACATTCATGCCACAGGCACGCGTGCCATTTAAACTTTTTTTTTTTGCACACCTCCGCAAAATGCCAACAATTATGTATTCATACTTGAAAACGACATGACATTTTTGTCCGCTGATTAACCGCCTCTGATGGTGTGTGTGTCAAAGGCTCGCCTATTAGCGGTGCCACCTGCTACTGTTGGACAGCCGACCGTCTATGCGTGCCAGACATTCGGCGGCTGGGCTGTCTATCTGTGTGTGTAATTGTGTCTAATGACATCTCTGTCCTCCGTCTTTTGGTTGCTTAGCGACACAAAGTTTTATTTTTGGGGGGAATGAGCCACCCGGGCATAAGCCGAAAAAGTGATTTAGTATTAATAGGTGCGCGAAACGAAGGGTGGCACGGCACCACTTCATAACAGCCAGCAGCTGTTGGACAGCAAAGTTTGGGAAGCTTTTTTAATGACATTTAGAGAGGGGAGGAAAGTGGGCACAAACTCAAAATGTCATTTTGTGCCATTTAATATGGACTTATTATTAATGATAAAGAGGAAGGGAGGGAGGGATAAGGAAGAGAGATTTATGAATTAAAGGAATGCCGAGATGAGAACAGGGGGGGGTGGATGGGATGAGTGGCAATGGCAACGAATTGAATGAATACACAGAAATGATGACGATAATGATGAACACTTAAGCAAATGGTGGATTAATGGAAGCAGAACTTTAACAGATTAGCAGATTGTTATGCAAAATTTGATGGGTGCAAATTAAGACGAAATTGTAATTAGTGCAAAGCAAAAAAAAAAAAGTGCAATTAAATTCTAAGCGAGATTTTTGAGACCCATCTTTTTGACTTTTTGGTAGTTCGTACGAGTTCGTTTTATTGAGTAACAAAGCGAGAAAAGTTTGATCTATATAAAGGATGTAAAACCCAAAAGATTTCTTCCTTGGTTTTTTATTTGCTAGAACCCAACGATAAAATAGTTTTACTGTACCTAACCTCAAGTCTAACCGCTGAAAAACCTATGGGTTTTTGAGTCTTGGTCTCAGATTTGGCAACCAAACATCAAATGTTCAGTCATAATAGCGGCTTCGTATTTTATTCTTATAGTCAGTCAAGGTCTCATTATCTACCAGATTTTTGTCTCATTCTCAAGATAACAAGCATGCCGGGGTGTAGCAAGACTCTTGATTTCGGCGGATGGGAGACTAAACCCCTACCCCTCCGAGCGAGACCTTTTTTTGCTTCTCGACCTCACTTATATTTTCGTCGCGCTTTTTTCAAAAATTTTTAAATAGTAGGTCCGAAGATCGAATCTCAGTCTCAAATCACATAGGTAAGTCAATATGTGTACATGACATCGGTCACAACAATGTATTTCTATTTTTAAAGGGATTTTAGTCAGTCTTTGGTCCTAATCTGTTCAGCCACTGTTGGTAAGCTTATCGGTCTCGAGCCTCGTCAATTCCTCATCAATACATGCGGAAAAATTGCGTCCTGACTAACAATAAATTTAATACAATGCGGGCGTAATCTGTTGGCTTTATTTAATAAGGTTTCAACAACTAACAAATTTTCATCTCACCTTACTATAAACAAAGAATTGAAAATATTCACACGACTCAAACAAAATGAAGAAAATAAAGCATTTTCTTTTAAGTTGAATGAGTCAAGAGTCTCGAACAAATTATTCAAATTTTTTTTAATATGCATATATTGAACCAACTTGGTGAGTTCACCCACCCCGATGGATATAACTGGATTTCAATTAGGAAATGAGTAAGGCGTAATTACGGGGATCTGTAGAACATAAAAGGTAACTTGCCCGGTGGGACTCGAATTCACGCCCCCAGCAATCCGTGCCGTGCTCTAACCAACTGAACTGAGCTACGGGCGCTACTTTTAGCGGTTCTCCCATGTCCTTTATCCCACCCCACTTTCTCCCACACTCCGTTCTTTCTGGCATCACAGATCCAAAATTCCATAATTTCCGTAACAAGTAATTAAAATTTTTTATCAATAGCATTTTTTGTAATTTTTTCCCATAAAACTTTTTTCCCTACTTTATAATACGACATTGATGAAGGTGAGGAAATTTGCAGGTGTTCCTAACAATAAGAAGAACAATAAAAATCTTTTTCATCCCTTCTCCCAAGGGACTGAATCTGCCGAGCAAATTGTGTCCTTACAAAAGGCACCATTTTTAAATTAGCGCGAAATTTGCTCTCATATTGCAACACTCTCTAGTGTATGACGTCATCACCAAAAAGTCAGTCGCTTAAGAAAATTAACATTTTTTGTTGGAAACCATTAAAAATTAATTGGGTGGGTACAAAGAAATTTCTACAACAAACAAATGCTTACCACTGAAATTTAACATACGATTTGGCACTTGTGTAGATTCTTCTACCCATTCATTCTTAACCAATAACTAAAACAAAAGTCTTAAAAAAATTTTTCCAAGGAAATGGTGTTGAAAAATGTATTTTATTTTGTTTATAAATTTTTTTTTAATTTTAATCAGAAATTTTGTGCAGCCGATGAACACATCATTGCAAACAAATTCTGAATCTGTTGAATCGACTGATGGCGATGAGTCGAGCAGCGAATTGAGAGACTCGGTTTGTCGATTTTTTTTTCCAGCTAATTATAAGAAACAAGATTTACCAGGGCCCAACTACTAAAGTTTTTTCAAAAATTCTCAAGTTTCTCATTTCTAACATTTTACGACAGTTTTTGTCGTGCATTTTCCAATTTTTTTTTACATTAAAAAATTCCATATCTCTGAAAATGGAAAACATTTCATTTTAAGCATTCTGCGCTCGGCGTAGAAGAAATTGTGAATGAGGAAGAAGCGCGCAGGCGTCGCGAGCAGCTGAATCGGCGCCCGTCCTACAGGTGTGGCACCGGGGAAGATCCAAAGCCAGCCTTGGGGAACGAAGCGGGGCTGTTTTCCATCTGAGTCATAGTTTTGGGGCCATAATTTTCCAAAATAGGCCAAAATTTTCAAACGTAATTTGCAAATTTGGTAGCTTTTTAAATATGGCCCGAAAAATTGCCTCGCAGTCAGATAGAACCGACCCCCCACCGTTGGGTGGTACATGGGTGGAGGAATATATGAGACAGAAAATGGCTGTGGTTAAATTTCATTTTTTAAAAGTTTGTTTGCACCTTTAGGATGATTCTCAAAGATTTGGAGACAGTGGGAGACAAACCGATGAAAAAGGAAATGCACGACGATGGCAACAACACGGCCAACACATTCAACCATGATCGGAATGACCGAAACACGGGCACAACATTACACCAATTGGGTGAGGAGACTGAAAAAAAAAAATCGAAAAATTTAAACCAAGCAAAAATGCCAAAGTTGACGAATTCTTCATATTTACGTTTTACAAAAAACAAAATTGCCACTTTAAAAAATGGAATCACAATTTTCGGCGAGTTAAGTATTTGTTTAAAATTTATTATATTGCAATTGGATCATATGCAATATTTCTAAAACAAAAAATTCTTCCTAAATTTAAAAATAAGTTTCTTATATTTTGTTCCTTCCTGCCAAGGTTCGCCGAGTGAAAATCAAGCATTTGCAAGCAGTTCCAACAACAACAGCAGCAGCAACATCGGTGTTGGTGGGCTAAAGCCGGCAAATTTGCCCTCAGGGCTCCGTGTTGGAGTTGTAGGAACAGCTGCAGCTTCCAATCAGCCGCATACCCAGCACATTTCGCCGCCGACACAACAAAATTTGGCGGCACTTGGTATTACTTACCATGCAATTTTTGTTACTATTTAGGGTCAAAAATTAAAATAAATAGGTTTTGAGGATGGGCCGGGGCATTCCGGGACCAAAAGTCCTCGTTTGGTCGGGATTCCCGGTCCTGGTGTTTTCCCTCCATACCCGGGAGTTCCAGAAAGGTGCCGACGGGGCCCTGGTCCCATCCATGCGTTATATTGCCGAGTCTGGGTTCAACTTGACCCGGTCATCAGGCACTTTTATAGTAGGCTAAAAGTTGGCATTTTGGGGAGGGGGTGGCATGTAAAAAGGACCTGACATGAGTTTAATGCTGTTTACCAATTTGGGACTCGAAAAAATTCAGAATTGAATAGAGAGCAATATTTTTCTCTATCTCTCTCTCTTTTCTAAAAGAAATGTACGCTTCAGGACAGCTGAATTTGATTGGCAATCCGGCCGCATCGATTGCCCACCAACAGCAACAAAATCGCCTGATGGCAACTGTTGCTGAAATGCCGTCACAGCCGCAACCCCAACAATTGTTAGCCGCAACAAATTCGGCACCGCCACCCCAACCGTTGCTAGCCGCCGTGAACAACCTGGAAATGTTGGGGCTCAAAGCGCCGGATGCACTGGGCACGGCCGCATTTGGACCCAATGGTAAAGCAAAAGCTGAAGACCTTATTATCAAACAAAAAAGTTGGAAAGGAAGGCCTGATTAAAAAAACAAACAAAAATTTTGAATTTTCGAACCTGCCAGTGTGTGACCGATTTAACTATCGTTGCATAAAGAATCCAATTTTTTGGTTTTAGTTTTTTTCTTGTTTTTTTATTGAAAAAGTTTTATGAATGTAATATGTCAATCGAAACGGCATTTTGTGTTTTTCTTTATTATTTTTTTTTTAAATTAGACAAGGCCAACAAAATTTGTTCACCATTTTGCAACCAAATGCCAATAAATTCAGTTAAAATTGTCGAACGAAATGAAAAGTTTCCGAAGTCATTGTCCAAACAATGACTTAATCCTAAATAAATGACATTCGTTTTTATAGCCTCAGTATGCCTCTAAAGGTTATAAATAATCTAGGTTTAGAAAAAGCACCCAAAACTTTATTATGTGACATGGTTCGGATTTTGAAAACTGTAGCAAAGGAAGTTTTTAACGGGGTTTTTTTAAATTTTTTTGTACCAACCAAATTGATTAGACATTTTTTGATTTATAATTTAATTCTTAAATTTTTTGATAATTTTTCCCAGTGCAATTTTTAAATTTAGTTTTTCCTAAACGTGTACAAAACTTTAAAAAAAAATTTCTTTTTAAATTTTTAAGATTGGCAAAACAATTTGCTGTCTTCGTATGGCCGAGCCCAGCAGCAACAACAGCCCCAGGTATCGCTGATGCAGCAGCAGCAGCAACAGCAGCAGAACAATGCTGCCGGCGCTGTTGTTGGCACGATGGCAAACAGTCCGCTAGGCATGAACAACATTGGCGTCGTTGCCGGACACGCAGCAGCACTACAGCAACACCACCAGCAGCAACATGTAACACCGCCACCGCATGGGCTTGGTAAATTACTATAACTATCCAGAAAATATTTCGGGAGGGGCACCCGAAGACCTTTTTTGTTTATTCGACACAGTGGGAAATATAGGAAATTTTTTTTACCGTTTTTCGCAAATTTGGCCATTTAGGATCAAATTTTTTTAAACCATGAGATCAGGCATGCGATAATGAATTTAAGACTGAACATTTCCCGATATTTGCTTAACCCGGCACTCGACACGAATTCGAAATTCTCGGATAATTTTTTCATTCATTTTTCCGGAGAGGGGGGGGGGGGTCTGATCCGCGTTCCATGACATTGTTTTTGTTACTTAATGTAATTTTGAATTTACCTAAATAAATTCTCATTTTGCTGTGCCTTTTTTTAAGGTTCGCGCCAAGGGTCCGCATCACTCACTTCATTGTACGTTAAGTGCCGACAAAATCGCTGTAATTAACTGTTTCAGCTCCCCAAACGTTAGGTCAGAGGGCGGCGACGACAACACCCGGAAAAGACAAGTGCGACTGCTCAAAAACAGGTGGCACAATTTAATTAATTTATGTTTATCTATAACTTTCTGAATTTTTTAATTAATTTTTTCCAGAAAATTTGGCTAAAAAAGCATTTTTTCCAGTATTTAGGTTGGGCATATTTTAAACCTTTACCATTTTTTAGAAAAATAAATTTAATTCCATAATATTCCATAATTCAAATTCCAGGGAAGCAGCAAAGGAATGTCGTCGTAAAAAGAAGGAATATGTCAAATGCCTGGAAAATCGCGTAAGAAATGCCTTTGTGTGCATCAAATGCCTGTTTTTGGGCCCAAATTTCAAGCCGTAATTTAAGGTTGCCGTACTGGAAAATCAGAACAAAGCGCTCATTGAAGAATTGAAAACATTAAAAGGTAGACAAACCCTTGGGCACATAGCATTAAAAATGCAAAAATAAAATAATAATTGCAATTAACAAATTTAGAATTGTATTGTCGGAAGGAAAAGGGCGATTTGCAATGACACCTGTGTTAATCAATTCTTATTAATTGACACTGCTAGATAATTGGCATGAATGAAGAATTATTAGTCAAATTTTGATTTATAAAAAAAACAACTTTTGTCCCTCAATAAAAACAAAAAAATTTACAAAAAATTCTCAACCTTCTTTTTTTTTCTTTGATCATTTTGCACACGGTTATCATTTTATCGGTTTTCACATTTTGTGCATCACACACAAACAGATCATAATCTTATTATTATTATCTTTAATTTTCCAATTCTAATCATTACAATTTTGTTTGTTTATTTTCATTTTTATGACAGAAATAATTTAATTTTTCTTGTAGTTCTATAGTTTTGTTCCGTCCCAGTCTTAGAAGAGCAATTATACATTCTGCTGTAGCAAATAAATACATTTTTCTTTTGTCTATCCATTAAAATTTATTTTGAAATGTTGTAAATAAAAACATGGTAAAATGCGGCGACGTGCATTGTTTCTTTCATTTTTATGTTTTTAAAAGAAATTATTTCTTTAAGAAAATTTCTCTAATTATTAGACTTTATTAAAATTTCGAATGTCGCATTCCTATACAGGTTCTCCGATAAAAAATTTTTAGTTCAAATCTATAAAGAATGAACATTTCTTTAGCAAATATTAGTGACTGATTTTTGCTTTATTTAATTAGGACAATGCGAAATTTGTTAGATTTCGAGTCCGGATTTGAAATGTCCAAAATGAATTCCATCTTCGTGTCAGCGATCCAGAAAACCCCCGGAAAATAATGACTTATTTTGTAAAAAATGGGCGGCACCGACCAAAGCATTCATCGAAGTGTCCCGGTCCCATAGGAAGGGAAAGAATTTTTTTTACATAATGCGCTCGCTGCGCTTGAGAATTTTGAAAATTTCTATAATATGGCATCGTTGATGTTGGAAAGTATAACCATTTCTCAGAATTTCAACAAATGCATTTTACCGAAATGAATTTGGATAAAAAGCATAGGAAAAAGTGGAAACACCACCACTGTTCTTCATTCTTCTTTTCCAATTCGTCCGATGTCAATGAAGGGGTGCCGCGGTGTCCAAATTAACAGTTAAAGTTTTGAGTGTGCCAAAATACTGTCCATCAAAATAAAGCACTCTCTGAAGAATAAGTAAAAATATAAACAAAATTTCATTAACAAAAATTTAACATATATAAATTCATCTTGGCTTAGTTGCAAACCAATTAATCTTTCATGGTATCATTCAATAGCTGTACATATGTGCTCTCTACCATAATATTAATTTATAAATTTTAGTCATTAAAATGCAATTATTGAGCCAACTTAATTGATATATTCGATAGCCCTAAGAATTTTTTATTTAACTTTAGAATTTTTCAAAAAAAAAAAATTCAATGAGTTTAAAAAAAGTTATATACAAAAAATTCTGATTTAGACTTGTTGAAATTTTTTATACTTTGTAAAAAAAATATTTTTGCCCATTCGTCGGCTTTGACATGCCACCACATTTCTTACCTTTTCTCCTTTAGTTGTCTGAATTTCCAACATAATTTTTTGACCTCTACACTCGTTCATTTTCTTCAAATTACCAACAGATAAAATGAAGGATTGGTCATGATGAGAAGAAGCATTAGTGTGCTGCTGATTTTCTTCTAAGCCAATGCCAAAAACAAGCACATTTTGAGGGTCTTTCTCGTCCCAGCAGTAGGCGAATGCCTCAGAAATCGACGAGTTTTCTGGGAAATTTTTCAAAAATTGATGACAAACTCAATGAAATTTTTTGAATAAAATTTAATTTGTGAGTTTACCCTTATTTTTTGAAGTGGATGATTCGGTTGATAAAATGATTTTCCTTTGTGTGGAAAAGTCAAGGAAAATATTTGTGGCTGTTTTCAGAAAATTGATATGGAATTTCAAAATTTTCACCTAAAAATTATTATTGTTTATTTTGTCTCATTGAAGATACGAATTATTTTATGATCAAAATTTTTTATTATTATAATTAACCTTTTCTTTTTTCAATAATCTCTGCTTTATTTCTTCAATTGTCTAAATTATTAAAAATGGTAAATTTAAATAAATATAGAAATGAAATAAATTATCAAATTCAGTCACAAATTCCTTAAATTCTATTAAATATTGAATTGAAAAGCGTGAAATAAGTACAAAAATGAATATAATGCATAGAAAGGCCTATTTAGTGCTTTTTAATGTTTTAATTGGTAGGTTGAGTGAAAAATTAAATTAATATAATATTACCTGTTCATCGTTCTCAATTGGCGTTGGCTATAGGGAAGATAAAATTAATTTTTCATTAAAATTTATATTAAAAATATTTAAATTTTACTTTTATTTCAAATGTCACTTGCTGATCATTTGCCACACATAAGGCGGGATCAAAATCGAAAAAAGCTTGTTTTCTTTTTATGTCATATGGGAGAATTTTGTCGGTTGGAGAGCAGTTGTGAACCTCGACTTGGTAATTCTGTTTTTCCAAAAGTGAGTTGATATGAAAATGAACACATTTTATGGGCAGCACTATTCCTCCGACAAATAAATAAAATAAAATTGGAAAGCGACACATAATTAAAATCTAGAATTATTTTAAAATTATTTTTATGTGTATTTTAAAATTTAATAAATATTTGCTAATAAAAAAATTATATTAATTTCAAATTAATAAATGATGGCTTCAGAAATTATTGACAGATATTACCTAGATAAAATTCAATAAATCAATGTAATTTTTATGTTATATGTAAACTTTTATGACGTAAATATTGGAAAATTGCATTATTTATTTTATTCAGTGATTAATTTTTTTGAGTTAAAACCCAAACCTAAAAATTTAGGAGTGAGTGACTAAAAATTAAATGATAAAAAAAATTTAAAAGATGGAAAGAAGATAGGTAAATTAGTCCGAAGGTGCTTGATAGTATGACGATTTATCGTCTTTTTAATTTATTCTTGGCTGACCGGGTCCGGAATCTCGACTTGGAGTGGCTTAAAAATCCATTCTTTCAAATTCTAATTAGCACGACCGCCGGATTTCTGATAAGTGATAATTTCCCTTTTAATGTTTCCAAATGTGATATAGGCCCGGATTTGTATGTATTTACACTTTTTTGGTCGAAAAACTAACAAAAGTTTTTTTTTTTTTTTGCTATTTTAAAGCTTCTAGGATTTTTCATCCGAAACTTTTTTTTTGGCAAAATGAGCATTGAGAAAAGAAAAAACAGGTCGATGAAAACAAAGCTTGGGCTTGGATAACTCTTGCACACCGTGTCCATTTTTAAAGTACTTATAAAATTTGGTCATTTCAATTCAATAAATGTTTGAATATATAAATAAAATTACAATTTTATAAATATCACTAGATCATTTACTCGTAAACAAACAATCTTCATTTTTGAATATGCATATTCTTTCTTAATAACCGGATATATTATTATTATTTGCTCAAAACATTTGAATAATAATTAACCGGAAGTATTTATTAAAAATAAATAAACAAATGAAATTACAAACATGTTGGGCCCGGAACTAATGAATTGGCATTCACGTGTCGCAATGCTTATAAAAGAAGTTTGAGTTTCACATTTCAATCATAAAATTTTCTAACCAAAATTTTTTTTAAATGCATATAATTAGCAACTCAATTTGGCTCAAATTTCTCATCACCGCACTTCTGTTCAAAATTGCTTGCTCTAAATTTGGTTCAAGTGAAAATAAGGGCTTCTTTTTTTATTTTGGTTATGGAAGCAACTTGCTTGAAGAACGTATCCATGTACAGGTACTGTTTAAACTGAAAATTTGTCAAAAAATTTTAATTTGGCAATTTTCAAGGTAAAAGGTGCGACTTTTGTGGCAATTGGAGCGCTGAAGGATTACAAGCTGGCATTTGTTGATTTCGAAGAACCGAATCGTTGGCACAGTGCAGCCGCAACAATTGAGCAGAAGCAAGGCTCACTTGTTTGGGGATGCATTTGGAAAGTGCCAAATTCATTTGCGGACGAACTGGACAAACAGGAGACCAAATACAAGCGAATTGATGGTAAAGTTTTCGGAACCGCTCAGTTGGGCCCCGGCACGTTTGGGCCCCAACTTTTTTTTGGTTATAACTTTTTTCTTTGTCGATCAAATCCAAAATTGTTGGGTATCATTTGAAAGCCCTACGTGTCCTCTATTAGCCTGCAAAATTACAAAAAAAAAAAACAAATTCGTTGAGGTTCAAAAAAGTTATGGCCTGAAGAATTCAAAAAACCAAATTTTTCAACTTTTTTGGCCATAAATTTGTTCAAAATTGACGAAATTTTTTGGAATTTTGCAGGCTATTAGAGTATCTGAAGAGCTCTCGAATTATACCAAGATTGTTAGATTTGGTTGACTAAGAAAAAAGTTATAGTCCAAAAACATGCTGGGGCCCAAACGTGCCGGGGCCCAACTGAGGTAGACCAAAAGTTTTCGACAAATTATGTATATTTATATATACAATAGGCATTGGATTTCTGATGCAAAAAATTAAAAATAAATAAATTTTTAAACAGAAAATAATTTTTATTATTTTTTAATATATAATCTTATAAATTTGTGCATAGTTACTGTTTATCCACGCCCAAGTACAAATGAACGTTTCAATTTAAATATGCGATTGTTTTCAAAATTTGTTATAAAATGCCGTACCTATCAATATGAGAGGCCCGATAAAAAATATGGTCTACCATCTCCTCAATATAAACACGTATGCATATACTACAGTATGAACCGAAATTAATAATTTAAACATCCTTTCATATTACAGTATGCTTCTTAATTAGACATTAGTATTTAAATAGCCTTTTTTAAAGACATCTTAAAATGGATTTTTTTGACAAATTTCGTCCCTGATCAGTGATTTAAAAAAGCCAGTCTTCTCTATTCGAGTTTTGTAATTAGTCAAAAACTTGGATAAATAAAGTAGTGGTAAATGATCTTTTTAAGGATGTCCTTAAAAACGGCGTCAAATTTATCAAATTTTTTGACATAACAAAAAGTTTATTGAATTTTTTTGATAAAGTCCGGCCCTGCTGATCACTGAGTTCATAACATAAATATATTTATTCAACTTTAATCCATCACCATGCTAGGTGATCGTGACCGGTGCAGAGGAACACGGACTGCCCAACAACTACATTCAGTGGTTGCGCGAAAATTTTGAGGATAATGGCTATGACGGGCCTGTGGAAGTGAATCTGAAGGCACTTTTGACAATGCCAAGGTCGACTAAGAAAAGAAAGCTGAGCCACAAAAAAGAAGGGGAAGCTGAAAGCTCGAACACGGTGCTGAACAACTGATGGATGAGTGAGTGAGTAGCCGTGGAGTTGGCTTTGTGCTGATCAGCAAAGAAATACAGAAAATTAGCAACCAAATTAATCAGCAGAATGACAAAATATTTTTTTATTTTTTTTTCAATTATTAGATAAATTTTCAATTTTTGGCAATAATTCTAAAAAGCAATGTATTTTTTTGTGTGTTAATTTCCAATTTGCTAATCCCGCTGAAGGATTGGGATTCAAATTTTAGCGGAACGGGATTTTGTGTGATTAATCACAAAAAATGAGGGACTGCGGACTGGGATCGAGCAAATCCCACTTTTAAAATATATTTTCTAAATCTTCATTTAGCTTTTTATATTAATCTATCACGAACAACAATATAAACATAAATATTTATATATAACTAACAAATGAAAAAAAGGTAGAATTTTGTACAATTTTTATGTGAGCAAGCATAAAATTTTATTTTATTAATTGTTGTCAGCTCTTTTTGGCTTCTTTAATGAATCCGCCCAAAAGCATCGCTTCTCTTGCTGCATTACAAATGTGCTTGAATCGGTCTGGGCCCAATTTACGTCCGCCATAATAGCGGCTGAATTTGGGGAGAATGCAATTTTTAAACAATTTTATAAGACTGCCTGGGAAATGCGTCAGTGAAAAATGTGTTAATGATACTGTATTTTTAAAAGAGGATTATGTAGCATGATGTACTGTAATATAAATGGTCAAAGTTGGCTAATAACCTGCTTCTGAAGTCATTATTCCTTTTTTAAAAGGTTTAAAAATTCAAAATTTTTTGAGTTATCAAAATTTTAAAAAAAAATAATAGGCATACTGTAACCAAATTCTGTAGGTTCTTTCTATACTAATTCATGCAAAAAAAAAGAAAGAATCACATATTTATTACCTACGTATCTTTCGAAAATTCTGTATCACTTGCGCATTTCTCCAATCATTACATTAATTTAAAAAAAAACACCTGACAATGACCAGAACACCATGTGCATTCATGTTCTCCAACAGTTGAAGCAACTTTGAACCGGCCAAGTGCTCACCATCATCATCTTTAAATAATTAGTTACTTTTATGTTATTTGGCCGCAATAAATTTGCAAAATGGACATATGTAAGAGGTGGTGCGGGGGGGGGGGGGGGTAACCGGCAAAGGGGGAAATAGTAGAAATGTAAAATTTGAACAATTTTTTTTAACCAAAATTCATTAAAAAACAAAAGTTTTTCCACCGACGCCTATCGGCACCGCTAGACCCTTCCCTGTTTCCCGAAAAACTTTTTATTGAAAAGCAAAAAAAGTCGTCGATTTACATGGCCTTTTGACCCCTTCGCAAAATTTCGGTTTATGACCTCCAGTAGCTGCGGGTTTGCTTTTATCCGCCCACAACTTATAGCTAGGCGCAATCACACACCACAATCATGCAACGAGATCACCCGCTGTTGCTGATCACCGGCATTCTGCTGCTCATTTTTCGATGATGGAGTGATCAGAAGACGCCAAGCGTATGGGTTGTGTGTGGCTCTTGCAATTTTTCCTACACCTTTGATTTTGGTCAAAAGAAATTCCACCTGTAGAAAATACAATTTTTCAAATTTTTTTTCATAAAAAGGAGCAGCCAACGGCAGGCACCTGGTCTTTTGATTCAATTTTGGCCACATATGCTTGGAATTTGCTCTTTCTGTCTTCAATGGTTGGCCCGGCAAAAAATTCTGCACATGTCTCCTCGTCAGCGCTGGCGTAGGGCTCCTGCAATTTATAGTCAATTAGACTCATAAAGTGAAGTGCAATAGAACCATATTTATTTTCCAAACTCGGCCAAAAAAAAAAATTGAGGTTGGAAAAATGTCCCAGCAAAAAAAAAATTGGGGTTGGAAAAGTCCCAAAAATTCGGTGATTGTAATTTTTTATAAAAAAAGAACTGCTGGCGAAAATTTAGCGGTCAAGGCACCTCCAAAAAAGGACCTTTATTTTGTTGATTTGGCCTTTTTGAACTCGTTTTCCTTTAGCAAAATATGTGCCGCTCTTCAAACATAAAACTGCACTTCTTCTGAGCATTTGTTTAAATATGTAAAGAAGGAATTGAATCCAGAATTTAAAAAAAATTTGGAAATGAACTTGTCTAAATAACGATATTTTATTGTGACTAGAGAGATTCATTCGATATGTATGTATATTCCTGATCTTGACAGTTATGAAAAACCCTGCCATCAAGAAAGACTCTCGATACATCACTGATTGGCTCAAAAATCATAATCACATCTGACTAAGAAATCCCCAATCTTCGTTTTGTAAGAAATTTCGTAAGCAAAAAATGACCTAACCACTTCAAAAAAAAAAATTTGGCTCTATTCCAGTTTATGCTCCAATCAATGCCATTCTCAATTTCTTAGGCCATCATTTTTTACTTGGTCAGTGCCCACATTCTTGGTATCAGCCAAAGTTTAGTTTCGGATAAATACAAGAAAATAGCAAAAACTGGCATTAAGAAAAAAAAATATTTAAAAAATGAAATTCAGCTTTTTGAGTACATATATTCAAGAATAATTTTTGTCTATTGCTTTTAGCCCAAAATTAGTTATAAAAAACCTATAGAATTCAATCTTTCATTTGATATCAAAATGTAGGCATTGGCCAAATAAGAAAAAAGTATGGCCTAAGAAACTGGAGATAGTCATTGATTGGAGGCGTAAAATGGAAGAGCCAAAATTCTTTTAAATGATTCGATATTCCCGACTTTTTCCTCCGCTCCACTTTGGTCTTTCTCTTCCGCATCTTTCTGCCGGTGTTCGGCAAAGAATTCGAGTGCCCCCTCAATCAATGGGTAAAGCATTGGCCCCTCTCGATAGTCCACAACAACGGCATCCAATGCGCTGAGGAGAAGCCGTTTCTGCTCACCGCTGACTGACGGGGCGCAAATTTCCACTGATGGAGGGGCACTAAAATTTTTTTTTTGGTGTTTTTAGCTATAATCCAATTGCAAAAATTTTTGGGCAGTCTCCATCAATAAATTTTTTTTCATTTTTAAATTTCAAGGATATGAAGCCTAGATTAGCGAGCTTAGCATTTGTTTAAAAGATGTCAAAAGGCAAAGACCTCGGATAGTCTGCCGGGATGCTCAAATTTAGTTGTACATGCGCCGCGCATTTGACAGAAATTTGTCGAGCCGATTCAATATGGATTTCATTTGGAAAAATGGCCTCAACTGATTGCATTTCGAGCTGAAGTTCGTCATCAAAACTGGCACTCATTTGCACTTATATGCTGCAAAAATAAAATAAAAAATTCTCAGCAGATTTCCGTATTTTTTAAATTTAGGCAGCATAAATTTTTTTTTTTTTTGAGGTTTGAGACACCAAAATTTTGCTGAGTTAGCCAATAATCCTCACCTTTAGTTTTGAATTTTTCGCCTTGGCGTAATATTAATAACTAGAATTTGAACGGAACCGCTCAGTTGGGCCGTCACGGTTGGGCCGGCACGGTTGGGCCCCAGCATGATTTTCCATGATAGCTTTTTTCTTTGACATCCAAATCCAACATTGTTGGTATCATTCGAAGCTCTTCACATGCTCTATTAGCTTTACAAAAAGCGGATAGATTTTAAAGCCTAGAAAAATTTTTATTAAGAAAAAACTTCAAAATTTCGAGTTTTTCGAAATTTTCATGTATAACTTTTTTGGTATTTGTCTAATCCCGAAGCAATAGCTTAGAAAAAGTTTCTAAACACATTAAGCTTTCGAATGATACCAACAATGTTGGATTTGGATGACAAAGAAAAAAGTTGTAGAAAGTTATAGTGGAAAACTATGCTGGGGCCCAACCGTGCCGGCCCAAACGTGACGGCCCAACCGTGCCGGCCCAACTGAGGTAGACCGTATTTGAATTTTGAATAAGGCCTTGGCCTGCTATCTTCCATGTTGACCTAGGCGCCTAGATTTTTGGTATAGTGGAGTTTGTCTCGCCATTCTTGCGAAACAAAAAATCAAAAATTAAATTCATTTTTTTCCAAAAATTCAAATATTACCCAAAATCAATTCAATGGGCACATTTACCTTGTGGATAGTTTATGCATGGGGGAGGGGGATAACTCCACTATTCTCCGATCCTGAAAACTTATAAAACAACTTTATTTTTAAAAAATTTAGAAAAATTTGCTTTTTGAAAAAGGGGGGGGGGGTACAATCGGTAATATTACCATTAAAAATTATATTAAAATTAAATTAAATTACAAAAATTTATCAAGATATTCATCATTCTCACAAAATGAAATAGTCGAAAAATAATTTGAAAAATTTTAATTTTATGAATTAAATTGCGAATTATAATTTTGAAGAGCTGTTAACATCTGCGGTAAAAGAGTTGAACGCACTTCTGTCACCAGCGATCGTATCTCATCAAATGCCGATGCTTGTGCCTAAAAATATTTTAATTTTCAAATATCAACCTCGGAAAATTAATATGTTTATTAAAAAAGAATTAGAAACTCAACCAAATTGCATATTTTTAAATTTATCTTTTATTCATTGAAATTCCCAAATATTTAATCCAAAAATCAGATTTATAAATCATAGGAGCTTCGACCGTTGACCCAGATCTTTAATTTTCCATATCATTCGATTATTCTCTTGAGCCGGCAAAATTTCAAAAAATTTTGTTAACCCAGAATAAGTTATGGCCAGAAGAACAAATATTTTTGCCATAACTTTTTGAATTTTTGAATAAATTGTAAAAGCGGGTCCAGTTATAGGCCATTTTTTTCTGTACCTTTTGTTACAGAAAAAACAGATCCAGACCTATCGGGGAATACAGATACCGGATACAGTAAAGGCATTTCAAAATGTTGGGCTCTAAGTGATCGTTGTAATGAATTCCTAAAATTACGGCACCATGTACGCCTCTCGTTTGAGCAATGCCATCCCGCGCTCTTCTTCGTTCTCCGCGCTGCCAAGACGAAGCCGCTTCGGTGCCCTCGGTTCCGCTCCAGCGCCAGTGCCACCACCGTTCTCCTTTGCTGCATTGCCAACATGGTGGTACTCTGCTGCAGTTGGCATTATCGTGCTGCTCAGGTTGGACATTGTGGTGGACGCCGATTGGCTTCGTCGTTCCCCGATGCTGACAATTCCGTCGTGTTCGTCCACAATTTGATCCTTACAGTTTTAAAATAAAATTTAAATGATAAATTCAAATTGTTAATTTATTTTTTGATTAAATGGGATCAGCAAGATGGAAATAATTGACTTTTTCAATAAGTTATGTGGTAGCAGAGCAGGACAAAACGTCGCCGCCCAATCGTCGGGCCAAAACTTCACCGGAATACATAGACGCGACAAAAAAATTTTAAAAATCGGTAGACAAATACAAGGAAAAAAAAATCCAAAATTTTCGTTATCTATCCTATTCAAAAAATTTAAAATATTTTTCTTTAATTTTTCTCTTTTTTTACGACGACGTATATTCCGGTAAAATTACGGCGGCGATTTTTTGGGTGCACTGATGTTATGGTCTGGGTTACTCATTAATGGATGGCTTCATTTTAATCATTTATTCTGTGCTGAACTGTTTCCCGTCCTCTATGCTCCGGCTGATCATTCTCCTCCTCTTCGACGTCCTTTTTGGTAAAGTGTTGCTGCTGCTGTTGTTTCAGTTGCTGCTCCAATAAGCTGGCTGTTAAGCGTTCGAGCAACACTGTCGGGTTTGTGGTGCCAATGTGTTGCTGCTGTTGTGGGCCAAGTTGGCCCAGAAAGAAGGGAGCCTATGGAAAGTGGGAAATTCGTATTAAAACCAGGGCTATGAAAAATGGACAAATTTTGGAAGAACTCGGATAAAAACGATTTTTTTTTTCAAAAAAAAAAAACAACCACACCTGTGAAATCATTGGCAGAGTTGGTGCAAATGAGATTGAAGAAGCACCAGGAGCAGATGATTCAGCATTGATTATTGCTCTTGTTGCGGGCGAATTTGACGAAGAAATGCTTTCAAAATGCCCATCATCACACTGATCCTGTTAATTAATTATTTAAAAAGTAATAATAATACGTAACAAATTAATTATTATTTTCACACACCGGTGATGCGTCCTTCTCCAGCCGTGTCCTTTCTAACAAATTTGAATCCTTCAGCTGGCTGTAAATTTCGAAGTCGACAGCCGCAAGTCGTAGCTTCAACTTTTGTTCGGCTTCACTGCTGAACAAAAATTTAATTAGTTAATAAAAATTATTTTTAATTTTTAAATTATGCAATTTAAATATTCCCACACCCTTTGCACATTTCACTGAACGCGTCGGTCACTTTGCGTTTTCTGTAGCGCCAATGTGACTTGATCGCCTCAATGTTCAGATCAAAGCCGGGGAAGCGGGACACCAGCAGCTCTCTGACATCATTCCAAGCATTTCTTTTGCATTCCGAAAAAGACAAATCCTGCAAAATAAAAACAAATTTTTCTGAAAATTTGATTTGTATTTTAATTTTGTGTGAAAATCAATCATTTTTATAATTCATTTTATTTTTGAAAATTAGGGAATTCTGATCAAAAATCGCTGAATTCTTCTGCTTATTATATATTTAGGTACATACTCTGCTCGTGTTGTTCTCAACCAACAACTCTTTCCGTTTCAGCACTTCAAGCACCAAAAAATCTGACACATCAGAGCTAAATTTCTTTTTTTCCCGACCTAAAAAAATGGAAAGGTATATTAAATTTAATAATTTTCCGTTTAAATCAATTACTGCCCTTTTAATTTTGGCACTCACAGTTCAGTGCCAACAGTTCCTACTTGAAACCTCGAAAAAGTCAGTATTTTTCTGAAATGAATCATTTTTATGCCTAATTTGAAAGCCTATTTTTCTTCCTAGACTAATATTACCGTATCATGAAAAGCAATTTTCAAGTAAATTACAAAAATTAATGACCGACTAATTAATTTCTCAAACTGTGCTAGCACGGAACTGTAAGCATATACTGTAATTGACCGTAATCATTTTAATTAGCCAAGAATTTCTTCAAGTTCTCACTGAGCATTTTGTTGTGCATTGAAGCGGTGTGCTGCTTCGGAAATGATGATGCTAGGTGCTGGTGATCTGTGGAGTTGGAGCAGCCATTAGTGCTGCTGCTGGAGGACACCAATTGTTGAAGTTGAGCAAAAATGTCCAATTTATGTTCCATCTTCGGTTGTTTTAGTGGAAACGGTGATTGGCAAAATGATGAGGACTGTATTTTAAAGATTAGCATTTAAAAATTTACAAAAATCATCGATTTTTACATGATGCTGTTGTTGCTGTTTTTGTGCCAGTTGAGTATGAAGCAAATTACGGCCTTCATTAAGGCTGTTCAAAAACTCCAAATTGCCCAACAGATTTGCGCCATCCAGAATTGAATTTTGACTGCTGGTCATTTGCTAAAATATTGTTGAATGTCTGTAATTAACACTGCTAAATATAATTGCAAAGTTGAATAAGATTGAAGTAATGTAATTAGGCTTACATATAAAACAATTAAATTCTTAAAGGGAATATGAGTTTCATAATTAAAAGTATATATTTAATGCGAATGAAAGGAAGGAAGGGATGAGAACATTTTTTAAATGATGAGGTCAATTACACTTCATCAGCCGCATATCACCTACAAATTTCTTTTTTTTTGTTGCATTATCACTGAATAGGTTAGATGCTTGGAGCACTTATACCTAATTAATACACATAGGGATAATTAGAGTGAGAAAGAGAGAGGGGAGGGAGATAGTTCAGAATGGCACAAAAAATGAATTCACTTTTCTGACGGCACTTTTTTTTGTGTCTGTCACTCACAGACAAACAAATGCATCATCACCACACTCCCTCCCCACATCCATGTCAAGTGCACAAAATTTGTGCTGCTGCTGATGATGATATGTGCCACGGTGACGTGGTGCCCTGCACCGTTATGCCTTGTGCCATTTACTGCAAGTGATGATGTACTTACAAACATGACAAATGCATATGACGAGGTGATGGGGGAGAAAATGAGGGTGGGATCAGTCAACTACAGCGGCAACAGATTAGGCCTTTCACCTTTGGCAATTGCTGTGTTTTTTTCGATTATATATTTTTTTGACTATGATCAGTGATTTTTTCAAGTTCGAGGAGCTCTATTAATGGAATTAGTTTTACAACATTTTGAAGTTTTCTTCAAGTATTAATACTTATAAGCAAATATTATTCAACCATTTATTTCTGTTTCAATGCCATTTTACGTGAGTTACATGAAAAATTGCATAAAAATTATCTATAATTATGGATGCGAGGGAGGAGGGGTGGCGGCAACACTAAAACTACCGCTTTATATTATTATACCTAATCCCCGGCTTTCACAAAAGCCCTTACCAATTTCTATTGTTTTACATATGCCATGATCCCTTGGGCAGCAATAAATGTTTAATGGAGGAGCAGTTCAGGCAGGCGCGGCACATTGGAGAGCTGCTGACCTTCTTCTGTCGTCTTATTGCCAGCCGGTCGGTCGTCGTTTGGGAGTGTCGTCGTTTGTCGTCGCCGGTGTCCCTCCCTCCCGCCCCATACCCCTCCCCCCCCCCCCCCCCGCCGATTGGTGGAGGATGCCATTTCGCTCCATCATCAGCATCACTCACTCACTCACCCACATATAAATTTCACAATTTGCATCGTTTATCGTTTGTGTTGTCCGCGCCAGCCGATCCCGACACCCAACGACCCGACATACGACTGACTACCTCAACTACTTCTACTGCTCCACCTTTGCGCTGATGCTGATGTGTGATGGTGGACGATCAGCAGCAGCAGCAGCAGCAGCAGCAGCAGCCAGTCGATGATCCCTCGCTTCCCCCTCGCCCCCCCCCAATCCCCCGTTTTAACTCATTCTCGTCTCCGCCGGTCACTCACTCATTAATTCAATCAGTTTTAATTGGTTGGTTAGTTAGAGTCAGTCAGCCAGTCATCCTCCTCCTCCTCCGTTTCAATTTGGTGATGGAGAAGGTGGCGGTGGTGTGTTTGTTTGAAAGAATTTTGATCTGATGGCACCAGCACGGGGCACCCACCTCCCCTCCCCCGTCCCTCATATACAGGTAGGGGTGGACGACGCACAGCACCAGCAGCAGCAGCAGCAGACGATGGGGAGGGTGAGGGCACGGGGAGGGGGGGGGGGGGAGGGAACTCACTCAAATGAGGTTACCTTATCGCCTCATCGCCATCTCTTTTCTCGTCCACTCCGACGACGACGACCCGCCGACAGACCGACCGTCCATCACCAGCATCAGAGGAGTTCATGGCGTCGTCGTCGTCGGAGAGGCTGGCTGATGATGCACACATAACTTAAATTCAATTAAATTTAGGGGAGCGGGGGGGGGGGGAGGGTATTGCATAAATGAGTGCAAAACATGCCACCGCCCTCTTAATCCCTTCATCTATATCATGTTTTAATGACGATAATGATGAGTATGTGTCAAAGAATTTTGGTCTCAATCAAAGGAAAATGCCCGTTTTGCACAATCAATGTGAATTGAGTTAATGACAGAATATCAAGGTTCAATCGTTGTTCCAAATTCGCTCTTTGGAGTCTCTCAAATTTTGATTAATTGATAGAAAATTTGATGGATTATATTTATGAATATAAAGCGCCAATATTTTATTTTGTTTATTTTGCTAACAATAAGCATCATAATTATTTTATTGTTTTCATCCCAAAAAAACCGAATTTTAAAAAGCAATTATTTATTGTGTTTATTTTTAAATAAATGCCCTACACATATGCCCTATTAGTGAATTTTTGCAGCTTAAAGCAGCAAATGTTGACGATGAAAAATGCGACGAGGATGACGAATTATCGGGAGGGGTGTTTTCTTGACATTTTCCAAAACATTTTTGGGGGTGGGCAAAATGCTATGGCCACATTTACCAATTTTTACTTTTTTTGGCCAATTATTAAAAATAGAAATGCAAATGAGGACAGTATTCAAATCACATAATTAATAATAATAATAATAATACCGTATTTCCTCTATTATAGCGGAACAGGAGAACAAAAGGCGTACGAATTTTTGGACAATAATTTGTTCTTTATAAACTAAATTAAACATTCTTGGAATTGTTCGTTAATTCATTACACTTTATTAATTTGAAAAATTTAAAATTTTCATGTACAAAAAAAGGGCAAAATTTTTTTTGAAAAAAAAACTAGGTTTTTTGAGTTCCTCTAACATATACCTTTTTGAAACTTAACAATTTTTTTTTAAATTTAGCTAATAATAATAAATACATAGTACAATCGAAAATTCCAAGAATGGTTTATTTGGCTAACAGTGAAAAAAAACTGGTCCAAAAAATCTTCCGGCGACCTTTCGGCCGGCGATTTGAAAATAGAGCTCCGAGGCCCTATTAGAGGAAATACGGTAACAACAATTAATTATCATTTATTAAATTTCAATTTGTTTTGGCTGGTGAGATTTGCTTTGCGGTAGAACCATTTTTGGCATCGATAGCAGTATGCTGTTGGTTGTGTTGTGATGTTATCAATCGAGCAGTCAAATCCTTCTAAAAAAAGTGAAAAATTAATTTAAATATAATTAATAATTTATATAAATAATTTATTTAATTATGCGAATATAACGCGGGTCAATGGCAACTCGAACAAATGCAACTCGTAAAACTGTTTTGAAAAATTAGATTTTTCTCAAAATTTTCAAATGATGTTTTCTACCCTAAATCAATCAATTAAGCCAAAGCCAAGTGCGCTTACCAAGGCGTCCAGTTCTCTTTGGGACACCATGTTATGTTCAGTTACGAAATAGTAGAAATGTTTGTACAACATGTTGGCATGTGGTTCCTGAAAATCAAATTTAAATAAAAATGTACAAAAATAAATTTATTTGAAAATTAAAATTTATTCAAAAACGAACAGCTCCAATTTGAACAAGCCGATCAAAATGATGGATGTAAACATGGACAAATATTCTGAAAAGGCGTGACAAGATTTTCTTGCACGTTTGACGAAAATCAGTTGGGAATGGCACATCTGTATAAAAATTTCAAATTTTTTTTTTAGATATTTATAGATAAAATAAAAATTATCCCACCTGTCGCGGTAGGGAAAATTTTCTCGTCATTAATACGCTCCTCAATCCAATCCATCAGTAAGTGCATATAATCCTTTAAAAAAATAAATGCCAAGTTGAGTTTAAAGTAGCTTTTGCTCAATGATTTGCAGTGAAAACTCAGAGTGTTTACAGGGAGATAATAACAGAATTATTTTTCAATAAATTCTGAAAAAGTTGTCCAACCCGCTTGCAAAATCAAAATTCCCTTTAATTAATACAATTTTTTTCGGTAAACCAGGGATTGAATGTTAGGCCAAAAGCTCCCAAAATTATTATCCCAAAAATGACATAATCCGATTGGTGCAACAGTGCTTAGAAAATTGTTGTCATAATTTTTTTTTTAAGCTTTCACTTTTGCTGGAAGCCTTGTTGGCTTTTTGTACTGGGCTCCGTCCTGCCACAAATATTCATAGCGTGGCCCTCCGCTCATTGTTGGGCAAGCGTCGGGAGTGCAAGAATCAGCGAGAATGCCGTACAGCAAATTTATCCGATTGAAAAAATCAACCGCTTAATTAGGATTGATAGATAAATAATGGTTATATATTTATTAAGATGAAGTAATACGAAAGTGCAAGCGTGGTGGGCGAAATACGAAAAAAGTGCATGTATCAAACTAATAAAATAATACATTAATTGAAATTTAATTATAATAGATATTATTTAAAAATTCGCTAAATAATGAAAATTTAATAACAACCATATACGTGGTAGTCGAAGTTTAAAAATTTGAATTTCTTATATTGACCACGTATATGAATATTTTTTAATTAGGTAGCGAATATTTAATATATTATTATTAAATTTCAAATAAAAAATTTTACTTTTAAATAATTACATATTTTTGATTTTAATTTGATCACATGCACTTTCCATACTTCATCATTGCACCGGTACATACATCAAGTAAATTGAATGTTTTTTTTATGAAAATACATTTTTTCAATTATTAAATTAAATTAATTATTTATGATTTAAAAAATATAATCTCACTGTTTACTGCAAGCCAATCTTCAAGTACTTCAGTGGCCGGCAGTTTGACCACCTGTTTCAGATCAACGCCCGAGTTCAATGTTGCCTGTGCCTGCTTGTGTAAATTGTAACGGAGAGTGCCGTGGGGGAAACGCTTTTTGGGCCGAAATGTCTGAAAAATATATGAATGAAAAATGGTCCTTTTCTCTTTAATAATAACTCAAAATTTAATAAATAAATAAATAAAATTTAATAATATTATTTGGACACACCTTTTGTTTATTGACATGAAGAAAGTCGAAAAAACTTGTGGCCATATCCTTGGCAAGCATTTTTTTTCTTAAAATTTTTACAATTCACTATGTAATTAGCTAAATAATTTTAAATAAATGAACACAAAAAGAGTAATAAAATATTTTTAACACTAAAAAAAATGACAGCAAAATTTCCTCCTCCCAAAAATGCAATCGGACCACAGTCTGTCCCCATTCCATTCCACAAATGTCAGAATAATTGAATTCCAATTTTTTTAATGTGTGCTTGCTGCAATTCGGCAGGACAATGATTTCAGCGGGGTGTGGGGAAGGGGGGGGGGGGAGATGAGATAAGCATGGACAAGAAATGAATGACGGGGGGAGAATTCGTGCCAGCCGTTTGTGTGGGATTTTTAGTGCCAGCTGGACACACTTGTTGGAGTCTTAGGCCCAACAACACAAAAAAAATATATGGTGAAGTTAGGAGGAACAATTGCCTCTTCTTGTTGGATTGTTGCAGAAAAAAGTGTTGAGCATGGCCAAGGACAAATTGAGGAGTTAAAAAATGGAAAAATTGATGGAAATTTACTAATTGTTGTTTATATATTCAAATAAAATTATAATTTTGAAAATTCATAAATGAGAAGTTTAAAAATTGAAAAATTTTTTTCTCCGACTAATTTGTCATTATATGTTGTGCAAAATAAAAATTTTCTTAATGAAATCGTATTTTCAGTAATTGAATTCCCTTATTTTTATATTTGTCTCGAATTTTTCCAATTGAAAAAATTTACTCAAAACAGATTTAATTAACTGAACCATGAAATTAATTTGCGAGACGCGAGAATTTAATTAAACTTCGTAAACTCCATTTTCTATTATTTCTTAATTAAAGAATGAAAATAATAAAATGTAAAAAAATTTTATATCTATTTCAGAAAAAATAATTATTTCTTAGTTTTGTTGTTAGTTTTCAACTTTTCTTTGTTTTACTTAATTTCTAAATTTATTCCGCTTTCTCTTCTTACAGAGTGCCAAAAATATTTCGATAATTAAAAAAAAATTATTTTGAAGAAGAGGCGGGCAAATATGTATGTGTCAAAGGAAAGTTGAGTGTTTGCCAATATTTTTAGGGCCCGAGAAAAATATCAAAATTTTTTTAATGCTTTTTGAGCCGAGAACATGGCGTCGTCCATGACACAAACACACATATAAAGTGAATACCATGTGCTATATTTTATGTTGGCGTGGTGCTTGAAGTGAAGCCAGAAAAAGAGTAATGGCAGGGAATAAATTAGTGAGAGAGAGGAGAGCGAGAGAGAGAGTGTGTGAGAGAGAGAGAGAAAGAGAGAGAGAGAGAGAGAGAGAGAGAGGAGGAGAGTGAGAGAGAACAGAACGAAGAGTGACAGAATACGGGAAAGAAGATGAGAAATAGTGAAAAAAATGGATAAATAGTGGGGAGAGAGAGAGAGAGAGAGAAAAGATGTGGAGATGAAAGGAAAGTGAAAGAGAGAGAAAACCGAGAGAGAAAATTTGAGGGGATAAAGCGCAATTTATTTTGAAATTTATTAAAACCACCAAATTTATTAATTTTAATATTTTTTGGAAAAGGTGGATAAAGACTAGTAGCAGTATAATAGTGAGAAAAGTGCAGCAGATGGACGGCGCAGGCTGCAATTAGGTGAAATAAGCACACACACACATAAAGGAGCTAGCGACGCACGGAGCCAACAAAAGAAAAATTGCACCGAATTTGGTTTTTAGAACAGAAGAATCATTCAGGGAGAATTTTTATAAAATTCTTTTCAAGTCTAGTTTTAATTTTTCTCAAAATTTAGTATTTTTTTACAATTCTTTAAAATTTTTACAAAGTTATTTGGCGGTGATTTTTCATCTTAATAGAATTAAAAATCAAAACTCAAATGGCACATTCTGGATAGTCTTTCGCATTCCATCTTCGAATTTAAGAAAATTGGAGTCAAAAATTAAGCCATGTGATTCACCTATCAAATTTACCATTTCAGGAATTCCGTATAATAATGGAAAAGTTGCATAAATTGGCGGCATAAAATTTTCTTTTCCGTTTCGATTCGATTCCCAACAGAATTTCCCACTCAAAGTTCCGCCGATCATTGAATTTCCCACCCAAAGTTCCGATCATTCTTTGATACAATACATACATACATATTTATATTATTATGGAATTTATTTCCCCCGCCCGCATCACCCCCAAAAATTCCAACCTCTCACCACCACACTCACAATCGATGTTGGGGCGTTTGTTTTGTGGGAGGAGAGGACGGACGACCGACCACAACGACGACACGACGAAACGAAAAAGAGGGACGACGACGACACCAACGACGACGACGACCCCTCAAGGGACGACAGCAGATGGGCGATATTGTTGATGATGGGATGATGATGGGTGATGAGGTCCCCGCGACCCCCGCCCCGTTTGCCCAATGTGCACTTAGTTCCTCTCCATATTCACAATAATTTCTTTCCTCTCCTCTCGACCTTTCCCCGGAGGGGTGAGGCGGTGGGAGGGGAAGGGTCAACCGAGACCCAATGAACAACTGAGTCCCAAAGGGACTGAATTTGAATGCAAAAACAAAAGGAAATGTGTTGATTGTGAATGAGCATGGCATTTGTATTTGAAACAATGCAGAGGTCATTTTGGCAATGAATGAATGGTTGATTTTTAGGTCTGCCTTAATATATAATTTAGGTATATAATCAAAAAAAAGATTATTGAAATACAAATTAAATAATCTGAAATAATTTTAAATTATTGTATGTACACACTATGTATTCAAAATTCTGGCTATAACGACAATATGCATGTATTGTATTTGAAAACATTTGCCCAATTGTCAAAAAATAAATAAATGAAAAAATAAAAAATTAATTTTATGTCTAAACTGCACACTCATTTTAATGTTTTAATCGCTGTTTTCCATCCCATCCATTCATTTAAACGGCAATAAAATTTTCACAATTTCTTCTTATCAATTAAATAGAAGCTAAAAAATATGTTTACAACAACAACATTGGTGAGAATAAATGAATGAGAATGCCCCTCCTCCCATTTTCCTTCCTCACTTTGGCTGCTAAACTGACATATGACTCAGTTGGCCGTTCATTCGTGGCCCACCATTTTTTCCGCATAAACAAATTCAACCAACGCTGGTGTTTACCATCAAAATCGCTCTCGGTTGACCCCATTCGTTCTCGGCCAACCCTTTCCCCCAAAAAAGACAATTCAACGCGGCCGGTTACATATTTTTAAAAAATTATTACTCAATTGTTCGTTCTTTTTTGGCCCATTCTCCCGCGCGTCCCATAGACCCAACTGCGCGCGATGCTTTTTCTAAAATGACTCATTGTCTGTTCTTTTTTGGCCCACCCACGCACTATAAACCCAACTGCGCGCGAGAGTTCTTTACCACAAAAACCGTTCTGCTGGCTGCTGCTGGTGACTCAGTTGGCCGTTCTTTTAGCGCCTTGATTTCTCAGTTGGTCGCCTAAATGACTCAGTTGGCGTTCTTTTTCGGCCACTCATTCTCCCTCCCGCCGCGTCCCATAAACCCCCCCCCCCCCAACTGCCCGCGAGGGTTATTTACCATTTTCCACCACCACCAGCACCGATGAGCACACATCAACCTCATCCCTCCTCCTCACACAGCACAACAACACCCAGCAGAGCAGAGCATTGGTCCCCGTACTTTGTCTTGGGGGGGGGGGGGGACAGCCAAGCCCCGGTAGCAAAGCCCACAGCCCCCGATGGTCTTTCTATCTGTGTTTATTGTGTTGTTTGTTATTATTGTGCGAAGCATACACCCCCCCCCCCCCCCCCCCCCCTCTCCGCAAAATGTTTCGCTATTTTTCTTTGCTTTTCCAAAAATAAAAATGGGGCCAAATGGAAACATGTAACAGTGCACCACTCTGCTGTTGTGTGCTCTCTGAATTCTAGTTGAACCCTCCAATAAGGGCTCACAAATCAGTTTATGAGTCTTTTTCATTTTTGGTACTTTTCTGTCGTGCCTAACCCTCATAAAAAGTCATTATACCGTTAAAGAAAAGCACTTTTTTAGCCTAGTTTTAGGCGTTAATCAGGGGCCTGTTTTAAACCCGGGTTACGGAGACCAAACCCGGGTTAACATTTTTGCTTGTGTTGCTCGTCTTTGGGTTAAAAACCCGGGTTAACCATTGTTAGCGGATTTTATAACCCGTGTTATATTCCAATTTTGATGCTCGTTTAACTTGGTTTAATTTTCTTGACCATTCTTATCCCTAAGTCGAGGCAGAGTTAAGGAAATTAAATTTATTTTTATGGCTTAAATTTTTTTAAATTTCTTCTTTATCTATGACTATGGATTTTGCATTAATTTTGTCAAGCTTTTTCTAAAAAAGTAAAAAATTTCATTTTATATTTCCAACAACTTTATTGTATAATTTAAAATTGTTAATCCGCTTTTTAAATAGTTAAAAACTTTTAATTATCTCAGATATTATACGAATTGAAAATGCAAATTTTGCGTAATCGGACAATCGGCAGCTGTTGCAAAACCAGAATTGTCACTAAATTTACACAATCTGAGCCTACTTCCAACCCAAACTTGTTTCTTAATGTTATGATGCGGGCTGTAATAATTCTTTCACGCCCGTGGAATGGATATTTGATAATTACACACAAACAATTGGATATTAGTGATATGTACAACATGCCTGTTGAAAATTTTAAAACCCCAAAAAAAAGACCACCCAAATTTGTCCGTCATTTACAATTATGTGCAAAAAAGTTTTGCATCAATTTTTTTTTTTGAAAATCCGATTTTCTCTAAAATGTCTAATTTAATAAAGGCCTGCAGTTTTTGGTTATTAGTTAGCACGAAAATGGATGTTTATTTAGCATAAATAAGTGCCTTTATTACTGTATATGAACATTTTTTAGAAAAATTGGATTTTCAAAAAAAAAAAATTCAATTTTCTTCATTAAACTAATTTTAGCAAAAAAAAAAAAAGAAAAGAAAATGAATGCTACATTTTCACAATATTTGACAGAGGCGTTGATTCTCGTCTCACCGGCCATCTTTTTGCTGGTCCTTCTCCTTATGGTACCAAGAAAAATTTAAAAAATTATTAAAAAAGCAAATAATTTCGACGGAAATTTTATTTTTAAAACTTTCTCAGGCAACCGTTAAATTGCCACACAACCAATTCTGTGTGCTGTTGGGCATTGCTCAACTGTTCTTCCTGGTCTTGTTCGGGCTGTTCTCGCAACATGAGCCCAATGCCATGCCGTCCGCAATTCCCCTTGGCAATGTGGCCGCAGCGGAGGCACAGCGAAAATATACAGGCAAAAATAATAAATAATAATAAATAATATTTAAAAATTTAATTACATAGAGTTGAAAGCGTATTTTTTCAGATTTCCAAGATGTGCACGGCACTTTGATCATCGGATTTGGTTTTTTGGTCGCTTTTTTGCGCCGCTACGGCTTCGCATCGTTCACCATCTCAATGATGCTGACTTCGTTCACATTGGAATTATCGGTAGAATAAATAAAATTAAAAAATTATTATTATTATTATTTTGTTTTAAAAGAAAAACTAAATATTTTAATTAAAATTTGATTTTTACATATAAACTAAAAATATTTAATTAAAACATTTTAATTGTTTTTAAAATAAAAAATTTATTATAATATTTATTATTAAACATTCGTTAAAATATTTAAAATTAAAATAGATTATTATACAGCTTGTTCCAAATCAAAATTATATGTATTATTTATTTTTAATAAGTGTATTTTATAATTTTAAAAAAGTTTAAATTAATAAATTCTCTTAAATTAATACCCTTTTACAGCTTCTTGTCCGCGGCTTCCTCACCGACGAATTTGCCACCAATGGCAAATTTTACGTCAATTTGCAGAAGTAATTAATATTATTTCCCATCCAAATATTTAATTGCTTTTAATTGAAAAAATACTCATTTACAGTATGATAAATGCTGATTATACGGCTGCGTTGTGCTGATTTCATACGGTGCCCTGTGCGGCAAATTGTCGCCAATGCAATATTTGTTGATGGCACTGATTGAAGCGCCATTTTCGGTGAATTTAAATAATAAAAAATGACAATTTAAATTCATTAAAAACGAAAATTAAGATTTTCAACGAGTACATCCTTGTGAAGATGTTGGGAGTCCAGGACATTGGAGGGTATTAAAAATTAATTTGTTGGAAAATTTTAAATAATTTCAAAAAGCTCTTTTAAAAAATTGATATTTTTAAATAATTTACTTTATATTTTTAATTATTAAAGCTCGATGGTGATTCATGTGTTCGGTGCTGTTTTCGGCCTTGTTGCTGGACGCATTCTGTACAACAAGAATTGGCGTGAAAGTGAACATTTTGGCAGTGTTTACCACTCTGACATTTTGACATTTATTGGTGAGTAGAATTAACTAATTAACAAGTTAATTAAGGTGCAATTAGCACATTTTATTATAAGCCGGTTTCAGTACCAAGAATGTCAGACCCTCTTATACTAGTTCAATAGCACACATTATCGGTTGTTTGATTTAGCAACCGGCTTTTTGTGGGTGTTTTGGCCATCATTCAATGCCACAAATGCCTTCGGCGTGGATGCGCGAAACCGTGCCATTGTCAACACTTACACCGCACTGATCGGAAGCACAATTACTGCCTTCATTCTCTCCTCATTTTTCAGTAAAAATGAGGTGTGGTTTTAAATAAATAAATTGAATTATTGTAAATATTTTTGTTTGTTTTTATCTCATGACAAGTGATTCGACCAATTTTGAAATTATCGATATCGAAAAAACCGAAAAAGGGAAATTACTCGATCGATTTTTTTGACAAAATGTCAATTGTGCCGGTCTCTTATTTTTAAAATAAAATTATGCACTTAATTAAAACAAAAATTTAACAGTAAAAAAAATTTACTTAAAAATATTCATTTTCAGAAATTCAACATTCGTCATCTTACCAACGTAAGCCGCCTACTTTATTTTGGTGTATTTGTAATCGCATTTAATTGAGCCAATTAAGGCTTCGTTAGCCGGTGGCGTTGCGCTTGGTGCTTGTGCCAATATTTTGTTGTCACCATTCGATGCGTTAATTGTCGGCAAGTTTTTTATATAATAAACAATTATTATCGTAATTTTTTTATCATTTGCCCATTTAAATTTAATTTTGGATTTTAAAATGAATAGCTAATTGTAAGTTATTTTTTCCAGGTGTTTTTGCTGGTGCTATCAGTGTTCTTGGCTTTATTTACTTTGGAGTATGTTTTTTTTTTTGTCTAAATATCGATAAATTTTTCTTATTTAAGCCGCATTTTCTGGAGAAAAAGTTCAACATCACTGACACGCGCGGTAATTTTATAAAATAAAATAATAAAACATTGAATTCATTTTTCTTATTTAAGGAGTTTTTAATCTTCACGCATTGCCAGGTTGAAAAATGGAGTTTAATAAAAATGAAAAATAATATTTCCCGGCAAATATTTATTTTTCAATTCATTTAAATTTGATTTGAGGAATCATTGGCGTTTTGGCCAGCTCATTGGCACTTGCATGCTACCAGAACAACTCATTCCCGGAGAAGTAATTGAAATGACAAAGATGCGATTGCAATTGCTTTTTTAAATTTTAGTTCACGAATTGTGCCGTCCGGACGTTACAAGTTTGAACAGGCATTATACCAGCTGGCGGGGTTGGGCATCACTTTGGCATTTGCCACCGTTGTTGGCGCCATCACTGGTGAATAAATAAATAATTTAATTTATGTGCATTTTTTAATGAAAATAAAATTTAATATTGAAAATTTTTTAGGTCTCATCCTGAAAATCAAATTGCTTACTCATATCCGTAGAAAAGGAGGTGAGGATTATGCAAAAAATATTTCGACAGTATTTTTGTCTACATTTTCAAAAGTTTCAAAAGTATGTTTTCAATGGCCTTAAGGTGTATTGTGATGCGGACTTTTTCGAAGTACCCGAAGACTATGACTTTACAACGAGGGTATGTAATTTTTGGAAAAAACCTAAAAAAATTATTTCCGAAATCTTTTAAAGGTTACCAGCCACATTGACCATGTCGAACTGACTGAGACAAGAGTAAGTTGGAAAATATTCTAATATTCGGCAAAATTCGATTTCCTCCGGTAGCGGTAACGGTAAAAACCGGAAATTACCGTAGTTTCTGGCTTTAGTTTTTCCAAAAATCGACTTAACGGTAAATTTACCAATATTTATCGCGGTAAATTTTTACCTTATCGAGCATTAAAATATCTTCTAATTAGGGTTGATGTTTTTTTAGTCTAATAATTTAATTAACCCATAATTCTTCATAAGGTTGCTTCCGAGCAAAAGCCGCTTATGGGCGAGAAAGCTTAGGAAGGATTTCAACAACGGAACAACGTCTTTGGTCATCAAACCTACTGTAATTCGAAATCTCACGACCTCTTTTTCATTTTCGATTCGTATTTGAATTTTTTTTTAAATTTAATTTTCTACACGAAATTTACTAGGATTTTTCCTATTTTTTTTTTTTTTTTTTGCATTATTACCACATAAGAAAAGTAGCGTTTGTTTTAAAAACACATTTCAACCTCTTCTGCCGAATTTACTTGTCTAATTCTATGTTTTTATAAACATTTTTTTTTTTTTTTTGATTTTAAAAGATGAAGTCGGACTTTTAATTTAATTGAAATTATTTGTAAAAATTTATGGCTTTTCATCTCATATGTTTAAAAAATTGACCAGATAAACGAAAATGTTCATTTGAAATCAAAATTTGATCTGATAACAGAGCAATGTCCGATTTCATCTTTTAACATTGTTTTATTACCACGATGATTTCCATACATCATTAATGGTGCTCGAATGATCGATCAATCACATTGCCACCAATTAAAACGGCATGAGCTATTTAATAAACTCAATTAATGGGGATGGGATTTTTTGAAAAATTCATAATCGACAAAATAAATACCCTTTCCCTATTAATTAATCATAATCATTCATTTAACCATGCTTAAAACATTATATTTGTCAACATAAACATCATTTGTTCGTTTTGCAACACATTTGAACACTAAATATTTTGAGTGAGAAAATAAAATGGGAAAAAAACAACATGAAAATTTTTGAAAAATGGGTAAAATAATGAATATATATTAGAATTTAGAACAAATATCAAATGCATAAGAGAGGATTAACTTGTTGTTTAATTCCATCCAATTCAAAAGGCTATAGGATATGAGAAATTTTAGGGATTGATTTGAGAAATTTTTCTTTTGGAAAATCGGAAAAATATTTAATTCCTCAAAAATCCCTAAAATTCCTCTTTTTTTTTAAATTTAATTTTAGCATTATGAATTAGATGGCTGCTGATTTGTGAACTTTTAATTTTACACACAATAAAATATCTGGATATGTGTCTTCCTGGAATGAAAATCATACAAATAAACAAAATAAATAAAATCGGGGGAAACCGGAATATTTTTAAATGTTGAATAAATTATTGAAATAATCCGATTAAAATAACAAGAAATTATACAAAGAAAAAGATTTTTCTAACGCATAATAATACTAGAGTTCGACATTTTGCAAAAACCTGGGCCTGGATTTCCAAATTGACCTTGACCTGGATTTCCTGGACAAAAGCCCCGGAAAATCCGGACCCAGGAAATGACCTGGACTCAGAAAAAATCCAGGCCTGGACCCAGGCCCAAAATCGAACTCGAAATACTTCAAATATTTGTGTAATTTAATATGAATTAATATGCCTTATACAGTAGAGAGAAAAAATATATAATAAGAGACTAGACGATGTATTGGAATGTGTAAATCATGTAAAATCCCAAAATATAAAAATGACTAATTGGTTTAAAAATTTCGTTTTCCAACTATTGTTAGACCAATTATTGGACTTGTTTATGTCCGTCCCCAACAATGAAAACAAAAAATAATTCTCATAAAAATGATAAAGCTCATTAGGAACTTGCATCCCCATGTGTGGTGTGGTGAATTAATAAAAACGAAACTTAAAAAATAAAAAAATATAAAATGATAAATTAAATTTGCAGCTTAGCCGTTGATGCCTTTCTTGGAGAATGAAACACGCAAATGAGCGCTCTCGGCTAATTTGTAATTCTTAAATTCAAAAAAGTGACAAATTAATATTAATTTAAAAATAAATTTCAATTATTACATGCATTGTGACCAGAAAATCAATTGCATTCTCCACATCTTCAAGCTGAAGAAGTGCCATTTTGTGATCTTTTCTAAATTAAGCAAAAATTATTTAATTGAAAATATAAAAAATAATTTTTCAAAAAACATACTGGAAAAATTTGAATTCGACCACTTTGAAATCCTTGAAAATTTCAAGCATTGCCTCCTCACTGACTCCGTTTGGAATATTTGACAAGTGCAAAGTCGAACTTGGCGGATAAATATTCTAAAATTTGAAAATCCGAATTTTAATATGCCCAAGGCATTAAGGACCATGTAGTTTTTGCTGCCAGGCTTTTTGAAACGATGCAGCGATGAATTCGTGAATTCCTTTGTGAGTCCGGCGTCAGGCTGGCCTTAAAATTTAATGGCAAATTTATAAGCAAATCACTGATTGTTTAGTTTGGCGTCGGTCAGTCCCGGTCCATGCTTTGTTGGCCCAAATTTGAAATTTTATGCCATCAAGAAATTCGGTCAAATTCGACAAAACTCGAATTGGTTTATCGAAATTATTAAAGAACAGTGCCAGAGGGATGCAGGTGATCAAGACGGGATGGAGGTGACAAAACAGCGCTTTTTTGAAAATCAGAATCCTAATGCTCAAAAATCTCTTGGAAAATGGAATTCCGGGTAAAACGCCAGGGCGGAAACTGGGAAAACAGGCAAAATCTTAGGGCCCTAAAAAGTCCCCCCATTTATGAATTTTTTCCCATCATCTTACCCTCTTTCGGCATTTGGACAACAATGTGCTTTGAAGCAGTCACACGCATATTTTTGCCATTCCATTTGACTTTGTCCAAATGTTGAATCGCTTAATTTTGGTAAAAAACAATATATAAAATGACTTAATTAAATTGACTAATTAATTAATAACGGGATATTAATAAAGGTTATTAATTAAACAAAAAATAATAATAACCCAATTGTGCTTGCTGCACATCAGAATATTGAATCAGTGCATTGTTCTTCTTGTTAAACAGAATTTTAACTCTGATCACATCACCATAGACGCCTGAAATGGCGGAGAAATACCGTAAAAAATTATTTTCGAAATAATATTTTTTATTTATTGAAGCGATTGTTTTTTATTTTCATTTTTCAAAGTTGCTGACAGTGATTGTTGTGGTACACATACCGAACAGAAGAAAAAGTTGGTCAGGGGTAACAGCCTGAAAGTAAAGGAGAAAACAGATAGGTGTTTGCCATGGACAGAGAGAACAGGAAGGCACAGAAAGTGAAAAATCTTTTTTGGCATTTTTTTTGCGGGTTTCAGACCGGCCAAAAATTGGCATCCCGTTTCACTGTTTACATAGTGTTTAAGGTTTCGATTTAAAATTTTTTTTTGCTGATTTAATTGGTTTTTGAAAATCTTTTTGGAATCCCGAAATTGTTTGGCTCCGACGGATCGTTAATTGGGCAAAAATACTTATATTCAAAATATAATTAATAAAAAAAGAAGTAAAAAGTGGTAAGTAATTTGAAAAGAAAATTGGAAATCGTTGATTAAATTGGAAATTATGTACAAAAAAAGCACACTAATGAAAATGGAAGAAATTTAAAAGCAAAAAAGGCAGGCAATACAAAAATTGCGCAGCAGACAGAGGAGCTGTGATAATTGCGGCGGAAAATGGAAAAAGGAAATTTGAAAATGTTTTTTTTAATCGAAAAATTCTTAATTAAAATTCTTCGGAAGAGAGCGACACATTAAAATTCAATTTCCATGTTAAAACAACGAAGAATTAAAACTCACAGCTTCGTCAAGATTCGAGACGAGAACAACGGGCGTGCCGGCTGTTTGAAATTGTGCCGCCGCCGCTGCTGCAGCTGCTCCGTTCGCGGCATTGTTCAGCATAATGCTGGCCAAATTGTTTGGCAAAATTTGGCTGGCAGCATTTTGTGCCAGCGTTGCAGCCGCTGCTGCATGGGGCAACGTGATGGCATTGAATGGGAATTGATTTGCAGCGGACAATGGGATCATCGCACTCAGTCCATTGTTGGCTTGTGCATTTTGCAAAACTGAATTTTTTTCTCTTTTTATTCAGATAATTGGCATTAATTATTTAAAAAATAAAATTAAATTAATGAGATTTTATTTAAGTTAAATCAGGGGTCATTTGAGTGCGGAGAGCCAAATTAAACATTCTCAATATGATTCAGATAGCCTTAAACATTCTCTATAGGATGAAAAATTTCAAAAAATCTATAAGTACCAAAAAATTATGGCCAAAGTTAAAAAAGAGTTAAAGTGCTTCGCTCTAAAACGATACTCACTAAAATGACCACCGCCTAGGATATAAGTTCCACGAGTGTATTGATAGATGCTATAAATTTTTGAAATTTAAGAAAATAATAAAGTTTGTAAATTCTTAGAAAATGGAGCTTAAAAAGCCGGGATTTTTGAGTTTCTAAGATTAGGCGACTCCAAATAAAGAAGGAACTAGCAAGTCCTGGTAACAATTTTGAAAAAATCTAATAATAAAAAAATAGGTAATTACTAGTAATAATCTTAAATTCCCACACTTAGAGAATTTGTCAATGGAAATCAGAGAGATAATACATTAGGTAATTAAATTTTAAAAATCGACACACGGCAGATGACTCACTCAGCTGCAATTTTTGCTCATAAGTCAAATCGCCAGCCGGCAAGTTGGGATTTGTGTAATCTCTGCTCTTGTCATTGTTCCATCTGTTAAGGATGAAAAATTGCTTTTTTAAAGAAAAAAAAATGGGCATAATTAATGGATTACTTACTTGACATTCAAAGTGTTCAGCTTTGAATATTCAATGTGCAACTAAAAATTTGTAATAAAAAGATTTAAAAAATATTTTTAAAATTAAAAAAACGAGTTTAGTTCTTATAATTATTTCTTTCTTTCCGCATCAAATAGATATAATTAAATTAAAGTTCGAATTATAGTAGGTTCATCCCCGACCCGGTCCGGGGAATTTTGAAATTCTGGAAACCCCGAGAATCGGGGAAGAAGCTTGAATTAAATTAAATAATTTTTAAAAATTTTTGATTTTTTTGTGCTTTTTAATATTTATGTAGATATAAATTTCAATATAATAGGGCAATGGGAATGAACTTATAATTTTGAAAACAAACGAAACAGACTTTAAAACACATAATAAATTTAATTTATTTTAATAAAAATATAACAATTTTATTTTCACGAAAAAATCATTTTATGTAAGAAAAATTGAGATAATTAGAAATAATGCTTACCGTACAACACCCGTTGTATATATTGAGACCGTCCAATGAGTTTCCTGATTTTAGGGAAAACAATTAGTATATTTTTTAGATTAAAAATTAAACAACGCACTTGCATTCTGTGCTGAGCTTGCTTCACTGAGCTGAATTAATGCTTGGAATAAATCTAAAAAGAAGAAACAATTAAAAAGAAATTAAATAATAAAAAAATTAATTATTTTATTTTTTACTGTTTTTATTGAATGTGATAATGCGTAGAACTTTTCCGTAGCGAGAAAAAATTAGGAACAAAGCATCCAAAGTGACACTTAAAATGAAGAAATTTGAAAAATGAATTCAAAAAAATTATAATTATTTTAATTAAAATAAAAACTTACGGGTAAAGCATGTAATCGATGATTATGCGCTGAAATGGGAACAAAATGGCGTAATATGAATATTATTTAAAAGGACCAAAATTGAGTTGGGCTGTGCCTGAACACCCGCCGACAAATCTTGATAACTTTGGGAGAGGCTTGACCCATCGAAACATTGCAATGCCACGGCACCGTTAGAGTCGAACTAAAAATAACTTCATTTATTTTAATTTAATATGCAGAAAAAATTTAGCTATAAGTTTCAATGATATTTTTTGGGCCCGCTTCATACAATAAAATTGGCACAATTACATTTTTGGGGGATTGTTCACTGTGTTTATGAGGCCCGCCGTTTAATAGAAATGTATAAAACGAAATTATCTAAATATTTAATTCCGAAATTCAACAAAAAAAAATCATGCCCCTGAGCGGTCCCATATTAACTTTGAGCTGAAATCTTTTAAGCACCTGCTGCTGCTGCTGTTGATGATGAAGATGAGGTTCAGCAAATCTGAGAAAATCAGTGCCGCACAATTCTTTTGCGGCCAAAGCAGTGGTGCCATTGCTGTTGCTGCTGGCATGGCCAACCCCATTTGTACTTGGTGTGGTCGTGCCGTTGGTGCTCAGCAGCTCAGTTGCCGTTGGGGCCACCTCCAATGCGGTTGTGACATGGTTTTGCTGTGTTGCACATAACGGCGAGGACAATGCCATCTGCTGCTGGAGCTTTTGCGTGGCCGAGTTGTTGCAGTTGGTTTCAGGCGTTGCAGCAGTTGCAGCGGCAACGAGTGCAGCAGCGGAAGAAGGTGCGTAATTGAGCTGGAATTTTCTTTAATTAATTAAATTTCTTGTAAAAAAAATTATTATTAAAATTGTACCGATGTGTTCACCGGGATGAGGGTGGGTGCCAGAGCGGCAAAAGATGGGCCAAAGCGTATCCTGAAAATGAATGTTATGGACAAGGTAGCAACAGAAATTGGAAAGCTGTCGAAGTAGAAAAACGGGTTTTTATGAGGTTGGGACAATAAATCAGACTTAAAAAAGGAAACTCGAATTGTTCATGAATATTTCCAAAAATTCTCCCCTCTGGCAGAGTTTGTCTCTTTTTCAAAAACCCAAAAAATAAAATTTTTTTTTTTCAATGAGCAAAAAAAAAAAAGTGATATCGCCATGCCACGAATGTAGCCATATAAAATTGGCTAGCTCTAGCCCCCCCCCCCCCCGCCCTCCCTCCACCCACGACACGACCAACACATTGTTATCATCTGGGCTTAGCTTGGCCAACCCATTGCACGTGTATAATGTTGGAAATGATTGATTTTTCGAAAAAAAAAAAAAAATTTAGAATTAAAATTTTGCCGATCACTGCAACGGTGGTGATCAGTGCCAAAACCCAAACAATGCAATCAATGCTCACCGCTTTGCGGCAATTTCCTGCTGTTGAAATGTGCCAAGCGTTTTCAATGCTTCATTGACAATTGCCGAATTTTGCAACAAAGTGGCGTCCGCCAGTGTGAACAGTGAAGCGGATGATGACTGCTGCTGCTGTTGAACGGTGTAGCAGCTGCTGGCACTTAAAATTTGCTGCTGAAGATGGTGCTGTAAAATTAAAAAAAAAACCAATTAAAACTAATTAATTAATTATTATTTTAATGACCAACCACTGAATTTGATTGACTACCCGCGTTAGGTGGAGGAGGAGGAGGACGTTTTTGACCTGAAATGAAGTAATTATGAATTTAAAATAATAATTTTTATTATATATTTTATTTATTATGAAAATTTTACCCGGGTTAAAAGTGGCCGTGCTGCTCGTTATTGAAGACGTGTTGCTAACGTAAAATGATTGAATAAAAAAGCTATGGCCTTTATGGAAGCCTCAATTAAAAAGAAATCATTCGATGCTGGAAATTTGCTTTAATAAAAAAATAATTTAAAAATTGGAATGTTTTTTTAATTTGAATTTTATATTCAAGATACTGTACCCACCACAATTACTGTACATAGCTGTTATTGTACATATATAAAACCTGTTTCATTGGCCTACTAGTCATACAAATTTTAGACCAATGAATGATAATTTGAAAATCGGACAGAGTAACCTAAATGTTTAAAAAACGGGACCATGATTGAAAAGGGATCGTTGGGACAACAATTTTGTGAGTTCTCGGGACTTTCGGTACCGAACTAATTAATCTACTTAAAAATCTCGGCAAACTGCCACCAGTCAGTTTGATCACCATAATTAATAATTATAATTAATAATAAATTATATAAATTTTTAAAATATCCGCTTAAAATCCAGTAGGGGCGCTGCTGCCCTTCCCATCCCATCCAATTTAAGATAGTGCAGATATTTCACAATGTTTTTGAAAACCCTAAATAAAATAAACCCATCAAACACATAATGTGAGCGCATGCATTTATTTGTGCAGCGGTAGCAGCAGCCGCGGAACAGCCACAGCCCCCGTAAATGGGATGTGTTATTTGTGGTGGTGGTGGTGGTGGTCGGCTGCTCCCGCACTCTCGACTCTCGCCATGTACGTGAAATGGCGAGAAAATATAATGTTGATTAAAGAGGACGCGCTTGGGGGGGGGGGGGAAGAGGGGAGTTGTTGCGCTCATCATGCGCCGGGAATGGAGGAGACTCTCGTCTGTCCTTACATAGATGCCGGGGTCGGGGATGGGACCCGTCTGCTGCTGTCTGTCCTTCATCCGTCCTTGTGATCGTTTCCCATCCCCCATTAGCCAGCCCCCTTACTAATTGGACCAAGATAAAGAGAGGACCCAAACGCCAAAAGATTTTAAGAGGATCTGCATATGGGAATGTTGGTGATACGGTACCCTGCTATATCATAGGGATTGGCAAAAAGAAAAAAGTAGTACATATTTTTTGGATTGGTGGATAATGGAATTGGTAAAATCAAAATGTGCCGCTTCAGAGCTCTGTCTTATTTTCTAAGTTTTAGCCCAACTGAGACCAGAGTTACAATCCAACCATATATCCAAACTAACTCATCCATATTAAATCCGTATGTGTGCTTTTCTTGTATGTGTTTTGTACACTGATGTCTGAGTTGGGTTTTAGCCAGCCACTTTGCCAATGGCATAACCTAATTACAAAGCCAATAATATTCTCAAAATTGAAATTTAATTATTACTTGGTTTATGAATTTAGCTAAGAACCCAGATGGCGAATTTTATCCGTTCATGGTAGTTGATATCAATTTCATCATGGATGAGTCACCTAATTAACCATTTAAAATGCCGGTTTTATGTTTGTCATTATCCTCCCCAAAGCATTGCTTGTTGGGGCGCTTGCTTGGCCGGCACACTGATAGTAAATTGTTTTCTAAAAAGCGCGTGAAAAGCCGCTCAAATCGGCGGCACCGGTGCGGCGGTGGATGCACTTTTGGCGCCAAACAGAAGCAGCACAGAAGGGCGCCAGCAGTAGTGCTAAAGCACCACACAACCAATCAACCATCAACCGACCAGCAGATGTTAGCAGCGGGGCAACAGCCACGACGCGTCTCTCCCCCCCCCCCCCCTCTCCACTCCTCGCATTTAATAAATGCCGCATCCGCCGCCGCGCCACTGCACTGCTGACAGCCGGGCGGAGGACAGCGGCGGCTGCTGGCCATAACCGCTAGCAGGCAGCGCCCCGCCACCACCGTCAGCATCAGCAGCAGTACACACATAACATATTTTTGTGGTTGCGAGCAGTGGTGGAAGAGTGGAGTGGGAAGCGGGGACATGCGGGGCGGGAGGGGACGGGAATGGGACTTTAATTAAATGGGGCACCCGCCGGAGGGGAGGGGGTGAAGTAAATGAGACGTCGACGACGACGACGGCGGCGCGGCGACCCTCCAGCAGAGGTAGAAAAAGGGGGGGGGGAATGGTAGGGAAAAAAGCCGATGAAGCCACCTATTTATATGGGGCAATTCCCGTGGCTTCACACACCACACACACACATTTCCGTGCGCTGCGCCACATCGTTGTGCCGTATATGGGGGGAGAGCATAGCGACAATCCGCCGACGACGACGCCAACGACGGAAAGCGGGGGCGAGGGGGAGCGGGAGCGGAGGGCAAGGCTTTTCGCGCTTTAATTGGGTTGAAATGGCATGAGAAGGGTGAGCCAAAAATGTGCCCTTAGGGGAAGACAGAAAATTGTGTGGTTAGAGCTTTAAAAAGTATTGCGTGAATAAAAAAAAAATCAGCGAGAATTAATTAACACCTTAAATAGGGGACAACAACCAGTCTCTCTTTCACTTTAAAAAGAACAAAATTAGTGGATATTTTTCTGTTCATGAGCTGTGATAGAAAATATATAAAAATTTGAATAAATGCAAAATGAAATGTCTCAAAAATTAACATTAAATAATTATAATAAAAAAAAAAAGTAAAACTCTGAGATTGGATTGTTCAAACTATTTTAAATAACTGATAACCTATTTTAAAGTAAAATGAAAATAAATCGAAAGCTGCAACTTGTCCAATTAGTTGAGCGGAAAGGAAACCCAGTTTTTTACCCGGGCATAATTTGCCCCATTCCTCTGGCCCTGCTGGTCTTACTCAAAATGCCAGGTTAAGCGTCCGGGTGATAACTTAGGTTTGTACAATCATAGCTCTGTCAGTTTTGACATTGGCTGGTGCCAATTTACATAATTTTTTAAAATTGCTGTTTTTGCAATAGAATTTCAAAGGAAAATGGAAAATTTTTGTGAGGAGAAGAAATCATTAAAAAACCGGAATTTCTTCTCTAATTAAATGAAGAAAATTCCTGTCACTGTTCAATGACCGAAGACAAAAAAAATGGTCGATGGAGCTGGGATGTTGGGGGATGATGTTGGTTGGATGATGCCGTGAGAGCGGGATGGCACAGCGGTGGGATTGTAATGATGGGGGGGGGGCAGAAGCGGAGGGGGGAGGGAATGGTTGTAAAAGCTCTTAATTAACACGGACGGAAAAGCCGATGAAGAAGTATTTTGTGGGAAAGGGCAAAAAAACTTGAATAAAACGGTTAGAAAAGGGTAAAAAAAAATAATTAAATTATTTTTAGCCCAAAAATATATGTAAGAAAATTTTATTAAGGCTATTTATGGCATTTTGAAAGAATTGACAAAATGGATGGATAAGTTATTTTTTTCTATAAAAAACTGTGGAAACAAAGAATGAATATTAGAATTTTATGTGTTAAAATTAATAATAATAATTAATTTACCAAAAAACCTGAAAAAAACTTTTTTCTCATTAATTTAAAAAAAAAAAATGAAATATTGCATGTGTATATACATAGTTGGTGCAATTTTTTCTTGCCTTAGATTTTTAACGAGAAAAAATTTGCTAAAATATTTTAAGTATTTTGTAAAAAAAAATTATGAATGCCAATCACCAAATGAAAAAAAAGTTAAATGGAAGGGGGTGGGCGTATGATGAGATGGATTGTTTGTGATGTGGCTTTTGTGTGTATGTGATGTCATTAGGTGAATGAATGATCCACCCCATCAATGAATGCACATTTTTTTTGCAATTTAGCAAGCTTCTTCTCTCAGTAAGCTAAAATTTTCAAACATAAAAATTTAATAGGCTAAATTACTAATAAGGAAACAAAGAGAAAGAAAGTTATGCAATGGATTTTTTGTTTTGCTAATTAATTAAATACTGAAACAACTAGAAAAACAATTTTTTTTTTTTTTTTTTTTGGAAAATTACAGAAACTGAAAATAATATGGCCGACGGATTTTTTAAGCTAACAGAAAAGATAGCAAAAAAATATTTTTATTTTTATTTTCTTTGTTCAAATTTTTTGATTAACTTTTTCAATAAAAAAACTTAAACTAACTCCATTTCTTTAAAAAAAATATTTCTATTTGCTAACCTGAAAATAAAAAAATATTGAATTTTTTGTTTTACTTTTATTTACATTTTTCAAAGCCGAAATGCCCAAATTTTTCCACCTTTTACGTTATGAAGATGGATGGCAAGGAATGAGAAAAACTAATTAGGCTAATGTGTGCTGCCCGGGCCGAGCCGCTCGCTACCGCCGGGGCCAATGGATGTCGTGAAAGGCCACAATTTATAATGTTGTAATAATATGGTGTGCCAACGCGAATATAACGCGAAAAAAACGATGAAATAATGGAAGTAAATTTAAAAAAAAATAATTATTTAAATATAAAAGATTTAAAAAAAATTTTTGAAAGAATTTTCATAATTCAAATTAATTTTGAGGAATAAAAATAAACAAATTTACAAAATTAAAAATGTTAATAAAAATAATTCGATGAATTCGATTAATTTAAATTTTAAAAATAAAAAAAGAAAATTTAGTATTTTTTCGAATTTTTGAAATTATTATTTTTTCTCTTAAGAATTAAACAATTACGAAAATTTCAATAAACAATTTCTTTACGTTTTAAAGCGCATCATTTCGAAAGCCATAACAAATTCAAATTCGGCATTAATTTCCCCCCCCCCCCCTCCCGAAATGTTTGGCGTGTGATTGAGAATAATTTGCCTATTTCATCCGCATTTAAATTTGTGGCGTGTGATGAGGGAGGGGGGGGGGGAAGGCAATGAGATGATGATGACAATGGGCCGCTCTTCTGCTGCCGGTGGATGGTTGGTGGTGATGATGATCGGAATAAATTTATTCCTCCTTCTGCTGCCAGCCGCCTCCTCCCCCCCCCCCCCCATCCGTCCAATCCCTCAAAATGTATTATTTCCCCTCCCCTTCCCCCCCCCCCCTCTCCTGCCCACCTGCTGTTGTGCTGTGTCTGTGTGTACGCCTCCAATTCCCCGTATGGGATGACGATGACTGGCCTCGGCTCCTCCTGCCCCCCCCCCCCCAACATTTTCACAGCCTCACCCCCCCCCCCCCCCGCCCCTCCCCGACACCCTTCGCCAACAAATTTTCCACATCAATCGATGTGCAGCAGCAAAGAATGCATTCATTATATGTTTTATGTATTACAAAATTCATTGTAGAGGCGCGGGGCGGCGCGGCGCGTCCCGCGCCGCGTGGTCGACGAGGTCCACAAAAGCTAGCCAGCCAGCCCGCCCGCCAGCTGGCAGCAAAGAATGATTGAGGAAAACGGGCGGCGATGTGAGGAGGGTGACTGCTGCTGCTGCTGGTGACGCGAAGGGATGATGGGATTGAAATTTTTGAAATGGACGCTATTAATAGGGATTACGAGAGCGGAATAGGATGGTGAATGTATAGCATTCAGGAACAGGAATGGAAATAAATGCATAGTGATTTTCGAGAACGATAATTTCCCGATACTCGAGACTGAGACTTCTCGACAATAATGAGTCGTGGTATTCCGAGAAAACCCGAGCTTAGCCCAACGTGACAGTATTTCTTGCCCGTGTCCCGTTCCTGTATTGTTTGGAAATTGTTTTTCTTAGATATGCCAAAAAATCTGATATGTATATAATTAAAAAGGCCCACAAAACCCTGAGGGACTTATCACAATGTTTTTTGTCAAAAAATTTTCCCATATTGTCGCCTTGGTGATCGTTCAGTTTGTCCCCCCCCCCCATTTTTCGAGAAAATATTTAAACTTTTAAAGTCATAAATTTTGGATCAAATTTTCTTTACAGTATCATTAGATGAAACGGTACAATTATTTTATTGGAACAAGCGACAGAGACAAATCGTGTGTTTGTTTTTCATCATTTAATAAGTGTAATCCACACCTTTCATCACCACCATTAATTAACCAATCATCATGGGTTATTATCATTATCATTATCGTTTTTTGCGTTGTCCGCACATTTATCGCTTCCGACGTCGCAACATGCACGAGATTGGTGAGAACTGTAGGAGAAAAAAAAAATTAATTACACAGGCATCAGTGATATTTTAGGGTAAAAATTATTAAATTCGTAGATTTAAAATGGCAAATTTTCAAAAAAAAAATAAAAAATAATTTAAATAATTATTCGCGTGCCTTTTAGGCTGGTTATTGAAAATTTTGGTCAAGCCCATCGAAAAACTACTGACTTCACATTGCTCCCAGCCGTGTTCAAACTCTCTCCTCTTATCTTCGTGTTTGGCACCGTATGGGATCGAAAAAATGGGAAAATGCAATTTTGAACTAATTTTTTTTTGTCCAACTTTGGCATAATTTGGCAATTTGTCGCCAATGCTTGGCATTGCGTCAGCCAAGCGTTGTTGTTCTGTCAGCAATTCGTTCAGCTCACCAAGTGACACCTTGTAGTGGCCCAAGGCTGACAATGGCACAATGGCCGCATCACCAAACTAAAATGGCAAAAAAATCTTAAATGAAGTTAAAAAAGGCCAAAATTGGCATACATTTGAAAAGGCGCGGTAGCAACAGCAGAAGATGAACAGAATTGGCAGCAAATGTCTGCTTGAACTTGTTGTCTTCAGTGTGGCAAACATTTTAACTTTTTTTTTGCGTCCAAATAGTCAAAATAATTATTTCTTAATTTTTATGTATAGTAAATTATTGTAAATTAAGGGATGGATTAGTAAAGAATTTTCATGAATTTTCATATTTTCCAATTAAAATTGTTAAAAATTATCATAAAATTAGAGATTGTCCTCAGTGGGATGGCAATAAATATATATATTTTTTAAAAGAATTCACTGATATTTTTCCCAGACAGGTGAGAAATTGCAAATTGAGGCCATGTTATTTGGGTGTTTTTTCGTTTATGGTGTGAAAAGTTTGTTGCACTTTTTCGCGCCTAATAATATGGTGGGAGGGCCATTAATGAAAATGTCATTTGTACTAATTCATATTTATGTACATAAATATTATGGAAATGTTAATACGGTTGTCATGGCACGACAAGACAAATTGTCATATTTTGCGGGGTTTTGGTGTGCCACGACTTTTGTGTGTGTGACATCCGGGCAAAAGACGCAATTTGCATTTAAGCATTCATGAAGAAGAAGAAGAAGCAGAAATGCCGTCCCCTCTTTCGTGACCAAAAAGAATTAATGTGAGTGGCCCAAAATTGGCCAAATCAACCGTCAGGAAAAATACGCAGAAAAAAAACCCCTGATTGCGGAACAAAATGACAAACAAATACACGTAATAGACGAAATGGCAATTGCACAATTTGGCCAATTAAATTTGGAAAACAGCGCCTTGTTGGCGTAATGCAAATTTTTAAATGAATGCCCGGAAGGCACTGCTCATTACTTTATTTATATACGGTAATCGGGTGTGGGAATGTAGGTAAAGTAAAGAAAGAGTTGACATGACGTACCTAATTGTGACTGCACCGAAAAATTGATGATAATTCAATAAAAAGATCCAAACCAACTAAATTGGTGATTCCAATTAAAAAAGATCCATATCAACCAAATTGATGAAGTATTTATGCCAAAAATAAAATTCAAATTATTTTTGCGTGGGAAAGCCAAATTCGGAACAATTTTAATTGGGTTTCTAGCTAATTTTTGGTTAAAATCAATAAAGAATTAAAATGATATGAATTTTATGGTTTATTTGAGAAATCAATTGGTGAAACTTTTAAATTTTGTAATTAATTTTAAAAAAAAAACTAAGTTTATTAATTGATGAAAATTGTTCCTTGTGAAGAATTGAAAGGTGACACAAATTGAGACAGAAATTTCATGCCTCAAAATAAATCCCTCACTTATTGTGCATGAATACTCAAAATCATATATTTTCGAAGCTACCCAAAAAAAGACGGCATATTTTTTCACAAATTTTGAATTTTTAATAAAATATTTGAAAAAAAAAAAATTGCAAATAATATTTAAATGAAGTAAAAAGTTTAGTCTGATTTTGTCGGCAAATACATCATTAATTGGTGGGAAAAATGGTCCTAAGTTTTATACAATGTGAACAATTGGAAAGAAAATTGTTTGCCAAATGCCCTCGTTAACCCTTTTTTTGGCGGCTGTGCCACCAACGCAAATTTTTTATTTTAATTAAAGGAGAACATTGCTTCGGTGGGACCGAAATTAAAATTTGACCATGAAAAAAGGCAAACAAAAAAATACACAACATAGTGCATTCAAATATATTTAAGAGGAAATTTTATATATGTAGGTTATCTCCGGGGATGTGTGCCGACGGAGTCAAAAAATTTCGGAAACCGGAAGTCGGCATTCCGACAAATCACTGTTATGCACATTGTTCGATTAAAATTAAGAAAAATGAAAAAGTATTATATAAACAATTTATGACGGTTGGATTTGTTTGAAAATTTGCCAAAAATTAATGATGTTGGGAAAGCTGGTAACATGAACAGTTCTGGTTCTAGATACGATCTGCACACATAGAATCGAAAATTTCTATCAAAAAAAGTGTCTGTCACAGCTTGAAACGAAAAAAAAGCAAGCAAAATAAATGACAAATTGAAAATTGCTTAAGCTATTGCATGCAATTAGCACTTTCATAATAAATTTTTATTAATTTGAAAATCCTGTTCCATAATGTGATTCCGGTCAAGACTTTGACAGATACCGATTATAAGTCAGGAAAGCGCCAAAAATGACTTAAATTTATTAAAAACATATTTAATATTCAATTTTATTTACCATACAAAAAAGTCAAGTTTTTAAATATTATGAAGAATTTTCCATAATTTCCAATTTCACATTTCACATTTTCATTTTCTATTATTTTTTAAACATTTCGTCCCATTTTTTCGTTTTTTTACACAGTTTTCTGTTGCTGCTACGGCTTCTTCTTCCTTACATCACAATTATCCATATCCCGTTTTGCTGCCCTGCCGAATTGTCTGCTGTCCTCTCTGTGCCAGCCGGCCTTAGCGCCAGCAGCAATCATCAGCCAGTCGCCCAGTCGCCGCCAATTTCTTCTCGCCAACCAGTCAGCCCCCAAGGGGATTTCCGGACGACGTTTTTCGTGTGTGCTGTCTAACCCCCGCCGTTCTTTTCCCTCCCCGTGCTTCTCTAACATCCCCTGTTCTCTCCATTTCCGCCGTACTCTTTTGCTCATCCGTTCCCCCTTTTTCTCTGTCGTCTCTTCTCTCCGCCACACATTTGGCCAATTCATCTGACGAAATAGCCGAATTTTTTTTTTTTTTGCCTTTTTTTTTTGTTTGTCTCATCGCTTTTCTGTTTATCTGTCTTTGCTATAATGCTGCTACTGCTGCCTTTGTTTAAGGCTTTTCCACATCCGCTTAAATGCTCGTCCTCTTCCCCTCCCCCCCCCCTCCGGGGCTGTTGCTTGGTCCAACAAATGTTTGGTCTGCTGACCCCCGCCGTTGCCCCCCCCCCCCTCCGGCGACGTTTTTCTTTTGCCTTTTTGTTCAAATGACATCAAAAGGCATTTTTTGCGTCATTAACCATATGTACATAGAAGAGAGATTAATTGTGATTTGGAATTAATTGGGCTTTTATAAATCCATTGTTCAGTTTTTAAATTTCAAATTCTTTCTTAAGCAGGGATAACTCTATTTCTTCTAGAGATTCTTGGCATCGATTATAGACAAAATTATCGGTTTTAAAATTTTAAATGCCATTTTAATTTTAAGATATTCAAAAATTGGAATGAATTGAAAGCGAAAAATGTTGTTTAATTAAAAAACTAATTACGCCTATTGTTGTTGCTTTAACGTTTGTTTTCGTTTTTCTGTTTGAGTGCATTATTTTTATGTCGGTTTCAAAAAAATTAATTTAGATAATGTTCCTCGGTTCATTTTGATGAAAAGCTTTTAAGGGAATTAAAAAATAAATTTAACAAAATTATTCATTTAAAAAATTTATTTATTTAAGTGTAACCAATTTTATAATGTAATATTGATGCCGAAGGCACATTTTATGCGCTATGTGCTGATAACAGGTAGGATTTAAAATTAAATTCATAAAGCTATAATATAAATTTTTAAATAATTTATAGGAATTTATTGAAAAAATATAAAAAAAATTTCTTTTAAAAAAATAATTAATTTTAGGCGCAACAGATGGGATCGGAAAACAGGCAAGCAAATGATTATAATTTAAAAAAATTATTTAAATTAAATTATTAAAAAATATTTTCTAATATTTTTTTAGTTTAAAAAATTGAAAAAAAAATTCAGTTAGCTTATGAGCTTGCATCAAACGTAGAAGAAAATTTTGTGATTGTGCACGGGCGTTCCCGGCAAAAGTGTGAGGAAACAATTGGTTGGCTGCTCAGTGGGCAGCAACGAATTGGACACAATTCACTGCCAGCCAGCAGCTGGCAATAGCCATTCAAATGTGGACTTTGTGACAGCCGATTTCTCAAAATTGGCTGAGGTAATCCCAAACTAATTTAAAAAATGGAAAAAAAAATTTAAAAATTGAAAATTAAATTTATTATGCCAGTGGAAAAGAACAAATGGAAAAAGAGCATTTTAAGGCAATTAAATAATAGATTTCTCAAAATTGGCTGAGGTAAAATCCCAAACAAATTTAAAAAAATGGACAATAATTCATAAAAAAAAAAAATTGAAAATTAAATTTATTATGCCAGTGGAAAAAAACAAATGGAAAAGAGCATTTTAAGGCAATTAAATAACCGATTTCTCAAAATTGGCTGAGGTAAAATCCCAAACCAATTAAAAAAAAATGGACAAAAATTCATAAAAAAAAATATATATATGCCAATGAAAAAAAAAATGGAAAAAGTGCAGTTTAAGGCAATTAAATAAATGTTAGTATGTAATCAAATGGTAATGCTAAAATGCGTCAATGTGTGAAAAAAAAGTGGCATCAAATTTTGACGGGCCGCGGATGGCATTTGACGCGTAATAATTGGGCCGGCCGAATGTCACTAGACAATTTTTTTTAGCTTTTAATTGCTCAAGTAATTGGCGGTATTAGTATAAAAATATTAGTGACGTTTAATTGCGTAGCTAAACCATTCAAAAAATTGTGCCTACGCTATTATTTCCATGGTGTGTCGAAAATTAACGATAATTACCATGATGATCTTGTCAATATGTACGAAAAATTTTTTTAGGTAGCACAAATGTGTGAGGAAATTCGGCTACGATTCCCAAAATTGAATGGCATTGTCAGCTGTGCGTCAGTGCTTCCAAGTCGTAGGACAAAAAGCCATGACGGGCTTGAACTCACAATTCAGGTGGTTCAATTAATTTAAATATCTGTCAAAATATATTTTTAAATTAGTAAAAATTTATTATTTTTTAAAATTAATTTTCCTCTTCCAATTAGGTGAACCATTTGGCGCATGTTTTGTTGTGGACCGATCTTTTGCCACTGCTTGAGCACAATTCGCCGTCACGCTTGTTGACTGTTGGCTCAATGCTACACAATTTGTACACATATAAATGCCATTTTAAATTCAAATTATAAAAAATTGCCAACAATTTTCAGCTGCTCAATTGACTGGAATGATTTGATGTGCGAGCGCTCGGTGTACGACAAATTTCGCCAGTACTCGCGCAGCATGTTGATGAACCATCTGGCCACACTGTACATTCATCGGCTGTTGTTCAAGCACAAAAAGCAATTCCAAGTGACGTGCAATGTGGTGGACGCGGAACAGCACATTGAAAAGCGCATGTAAAAGAACAATGATTTTAACAATTATATGTATAGCCAGGGAAGGGACAAGAAATCCCCTCAAATCCGAAAATTTGAAATTTGCAAATTTTGGTCAAAGCCTCTTCCCCCGCTCATTTTCCAAACTTTGGAATTGGATGCTTCTCAAAGATTGCAATTTTTTTTTCATTTAAAGTTTAAAAATTTGGCGAAAATATTTATACAAATTTCGTCACAAAAAGTCCAACAAAAATTTGGCATAATTTAGGACATACTTGGGAGTTGAGTTGGAAATTTTAAGATCTTGAATAAAGAAATAATTCCTCCCATTTTAAAATAATTTTTAAATGAAATATTTAAATTTAAATTTCAGGGAATTGTGTGTTGTGAAAAATAATGACACCGCAACTCTCAACCATCATCTTTCAACATCAGATTCATGTTTATATCAGCACACAAATGCGATTGACACATTAGTACGACTTGGTAAAATGAAAAAATATTTAATTTAATTGATTTAATTTTTAATAATAATTTTTTAATTAAATAGCTGAACGTAAAGAATTCAATGGGATCAGTGGAAAATATTATGATGCTAATGGCAAGGAAATAAAGCTTGGCGCCGACACTTCGGACGTCAGGGTTCAAGTAAACGTTCTTTAAATTTAATAATGGATTAGTAAAAGTAATTAAAATATTAATAATAAATATATTATTGCTATTCAAGGACAAATTATGGATGGAATCATCACTAATTTGCAATGCCATTCTCGGAAGAAAAACGGCTACAGAGTCAACAATTGAAAATTCATTTAAATATGCCACAATATTCCAATAATTAGTTTCTCACTGAAAATCTTTATGGCAATTTAGCATTGGAAATATTATTTTAAAAAATGAAAATTTGCAAATATTAGAGCTTACCATAAAAAAAAAGAATTTATGATTGAGTAATTTTATTTACAATAATAATATTTCAAATTGCTAAAATTTAGTTGCATTTTTTTCTAATTATTTTATTAATTTATTTTGAATTTTAAAATTGCAAAACGATCTGGTAAATAAATTTGCTTTCATTATGCTTTGATTCAATAATTAGACAATTTAAAAAAATCATAATGTCACAACATTCCTACATTTTTCATATTTTCACGAATTATGGTATCGATAACGGAGCCGATAACTTTGCCCAATTGATTTGTGTCGGTTGCGCATGTTTCATAAACTGTTCATTAAAATAAATTTTAATATTTTAAAATAATAATTATTTTTATTTATTATTTAAAACCTAATTAATTTTATTTGAATTTTCTTAACTGTATAGGTTCTTTATTTTAATGATGAATGAATTTTAATAGCTCATTTAATTGACTACAAAAAATAAGTTTAACCGACTAATGAAACATAAAATTTTAATTATATGACAGGGTTTAAAGTGGTGAAACTTACATAAAAAAACTTTTTTTATTTTTTCATGAATATTTGAGAAACTTTACAAAGATGCGCTCATTTAATAATTTTTTAAATGATTTTATTTTAATTTTCATTTTTTAATTCAAATTCTCAATTTCCAATAAAATTGTTTTTATTTTGATTCGAGCTTTTTTGAAAATAAACTCAAGAAAGCCCAAGAAAAAACAGCAGCTGCTAATTATTTGTCACCAGAGATTGTATACGTAATGAGCTAAACAAAAAGGTGTATCATCGATCAGTAAAAAGATTGTGAAAGCATCTGCTGATGATGATCAGGGCCAACCAACTAAAAGATCAGCTAACTAAGTGTGATCAGTCAGTCATTAATGCTGTTTTAGTGTAAAATATCTAATAATATAAAACTAATTAATTTATATTAATTAATAATATGAAATAACATTTTTAATCCGGGTTTTTTAATAATAAAATATACATAAATAATTATAAAAAATTGTTGATTTATAATTTTAGAGAGAATAAATAAAACTTCATGTCGCATCAACATGAAAATGAATTAATATTATTTAAAGAGATCACTGGACAACAAAGTGATGAGGATGCCAAACGCTTGTTGTCCATTTGTCAATGGGACATTGAACATGCCATTAATGTGTTTTTTATGCGCAAATCACGTGAAATTGGTCAAGAAAGTGATGGCACAATTAGTGCTAAAATAATGCCAACAATGGGCCAACAACATTGGCCAAATCGACAAAATGGCATCGGGGTAATTAATTTCTATGTCAGATCATGTTATATCGGAAAGCAAAATTTTGTTAATTATTTCGGGCTCAATTAATGAATCCAATATACTCAGAGCATTAGAGTCGGGGGTTAGGATTTGATTTTTATCTCATATAAATGATTGATTTGGCATTTGATAATAATTTATTTCATAAAAATAATAATTTTCAATTTGATCATTTCAGCACTGTCAAAATAGTCAACCTGAAACTTCCTATGCTCAAAATTCCAATGGAATGTAAGCGTTTAATGATTTTGTACATAATTAATTGGATCAATTTTCAAGAACATTTGATCAGGAACAGATGTTGAAAGAAAATGAAATCAATGAAATGTTGGAAAAATTTAGACAACCAATTCCACCGACGCAAGGCATTCTTCTTGAACAAAATTTTCATGAAACATACAGGCGTAAGTAATTTAATTATAAATAGACTATTTTTCAAAGAAATAATAATTTTTGCAAAAGTAAATAATTAAAAGAAATAATTATCAAAATTAGAAAACAATAATTCAATCAAACTTCCAATATCCACCCTTTATTTTTCTAGCTTTGGTCGAGCGATTACATGATCCGGTGTTTGAACAATTTCCCACTTCTTCAACTGCGGAAATAGCAACTTTTGAACAGCTACAAGCTGCGCACCATTCAGGGGTTCTTCTACACATCGTTTTGACACAAACAAATTTTAAATCATTTTTACTGACAGAGAGACAATTTTGGTCCCAAAATTTCTATGAATTTTCTCACAAATTTTATTAATTTTTAATCCCTTAGTTGAGGCCGAATACACGAATGGATTTGGGCTTTGAAATTGTGATTGACAGGATTAGTAGTCATTTGCCACCCACACAATCAATGGCAAGCACATCGAATGCGAGTGAAAAGTGTGCAAAAACTCAACGAAATTTGAAAAATTTGTATCGACCACCCATTGAACTGATGTTTCGTGGAGATTGGGATCAGGTGATCACCGAAAAAAATAAAATTATAATTATTTAAAAAGGCATTGGAATTGGCCAAGAAGAAAAACATGTGGTTGTTGGTCAATGTACAAAATGCGCTCGAATTTGCTTCTGCTAAACTGAACCGTGACATTTGGTCTGCCGAAACTGTGCAGGAGATAATAAAAGCAAATTTCATTTTTTGGCAGGTAATTAAAAATAATTAGAAAATTAAATTAGAAATTATGTAATACCCATTTATTTCTCAAACTCTTAATAAAGTTTATATGAGAATTATATGGAAATAAATGTATTAAATTGCTAAATATATTTAAAAACGAAAATAAAATTTAAAATTTCGATTTAAAAACATTTTAATTAACTTTCTGGATAAGGTTTACCATGACTCATCAGACGGATGTAGAATTGGTGCCTATTATAGTCTTGGCAACACCTACCCAATCATTTTCATTGTTGATCCGAGAACCGGTGAGGAAGTGCAACGATTGATGGCAGCTCAAACAGGAGATGAGAGCAGTTTTCTTGATTTTCTTACAACATTTCTTGCTGAAAATCCAACATTTGAAAGCCGAGATCGACAATTTGTTGAAGAGGCAAGAATAGCATAAATTCAAATGAAAAAATGTTAATTTTTTAAGTAAAAATCAAATAATTTAGCTGACGACAGATGACAAAAAACAGCAGCAGCAGAAGCGAATTAATAACTGCGGACAAAATAATGGCATCAGTGATTGTATGAAAAAATATTGTCACACCATTTTATTAAAAAATCGGGATAAGAAAATTGGGTGACATTTTTAATAGCATCACAAATCGGGCTTAATGCATTTTTTTATTGCTTTTAAATGGTACGGCACCTGAAATTTCCCAATTCTGATTGATTTGGCAAATCGAATTTAGGGTAATTAATTTTAATTAGCACATTTAAATTTTAAGTGTCCAGCAGCAGCAGCAGTGGTTGTTGGACTCCAGCACAGCTCATTAACTCGGATGAATGGTCAAAATGGACGGTGAATGAGGCGGATTTATCAATTCAGCCATGCCCAAAAACTGTACAATTGTCACTTCGATTGCCAAATGGACAAATGGAGCGCATCCGAATGTGGAAAGCAGCGCCATTGAGTGTAAAAAATATTTCAAATTTCCAAATAAAATTATAATTTAAAAATTTAAAAGCAAATAAAATAATCAAAATAATGAATTTTGATAATTAACGAATAATTTGCTTAGATGCCAAAATACCAATTTTAAAAATATAAAATAAAATAGATTTAATTCATTTTTAATAATTATATCTTTTAATTTAGGCCGTCTTCTCAATGCTTCTTGCTAAAGGGCATAATTATTCGTCAAACAATTACCAATTGGTGTTGGACTATCCAAGACGAGAATTTGTTCTATGCCCGCAAGTACTTAATTTAATTCCTAATTGGCATTTTTTGCAAAATTAAGTGAATTTAGTAAATCTGATTTTTTATAGAAAGAATTTTATAAGTGATTTACATATTTGTCGCTCTTTTCTGCTGAAGTGGCAATTCTTAAAAGCTACAACAACAAAAATCGTGTTCAGATATTTTGCGCTAAAATTACTTTTGTATTTTTTATACAAAAATCGAAGAAATAAATCAATTTTGGTTTTTATAATTTTGGTAATTTTCCATGAAATAAATCCATCCATATTGACAGTTAATTAATCCTGTATTATGAATGTTTAGCGTTCTATAAAACACTGATAATGATTTTTATTGCTTAAAATGGTACACTCACCCAAAAAAGTCTTTGAACAAAGATGCAATTTTGGTGTAATGGTTTCTAAACCGATAATTAAATGAAGCATTGAAGGCAATTGTTTATGTATTTATTAGTCCAATATATTGGCTTCATATCAGAACCAAAAAATCTCGGGTTAAAAATCGAATGAATGTGAGAGAGTCAGCGATATGAGAAGTGGTCAAAATTTAGGCCAAAAAAAGTCTTTGAACAAATTTAAAAAACTATTTCAAAAGGCTCTTAAAAATCTGAAATAATTCCTGCTAATGTATCTTTTGATGCTGACCAAAAAAGTCTTTTACACCAACTTGATCAGATCACTCCTTCATAGTGATCGGGACACCCCAAAATACACTGAAAACCGGTGAAATTTCCAAAAAAAAAAATTCCTAGGGGGTTAGGAAATTTTTTTGGAAATTTTGAATAGGCTCATTGAATAGAGCACAAAATTCTCTACAGAATTGCCTTTTGAATGATGTGGCTATGACTTGTATATAAAAAGTTATACTTGGTTTATAAATTGGACACTTCAAAAATGATAAATTTTTAATCATTTTCCCTTGAAATACGGTAAAAATCAATCATTTAAGAGATGTACAATTTTGACCCCACCTCTATCTCACCGGATATTAGCCGTAGACGAATAATTCAAAAGGCAATTCTGTAGAGAATTTTGTGCTCTATTCATTGAGCCTATTCAAAATTTCCAAAAAAATTTCCTAACCCCCTAGGAATTTTTTTTTTTGGAAATTTCACCGGTTTTCAGTGTATTTTGGGGTGTCCCGATCACTATGAAGGAGTGATCTGATCAAGTTGGTGTAAAAGACTTTTTTGGTCAGCATCAAAAGATACATTAGCAGGAATTATTTCAGATTTTTAAGAGCCTTTTGAAATAGTTTTTTAAATTTGTTCAAAGACTTTTTTTGGCCTAAATTTTGACCACTTCTCATATCGCTGACTCTCTCACATTCATTTTACTTGTAGTTCGGAAATTTTTGTGCTGAATATAAAGCCGACATAATGAGGTATTATATCAATAAATATTCACTCTTGAACACTTCATTTAATTAGAATTTATAAGCACTGAGCAAATTTGGCAGTCTTGTTCAAAGACTTTTTTGGGTGAGTGTATTAAAAGTTTATTCATAAATCATTAATTTTTAGAATCGCTTCTCGACCTTGGATGAGATTGGATTTGGTCCGCAAGAACTTATTCACATCACAACAATTGAAAATTAAAAACTTTTTTGGAAAATATTTGTTAATTTTATTACTTCAGTTTGAATAAAATTTTATAAAAATCGGAATATAAAGCAGGGCTGGCCGTGATTGAATTTCCATTTAGACCCCTAACCCGAACTCGAACAAAAAGTCGAATTTTTTGAGTTTTACTTTTAAATTCGAATATATATGAATATTAATTCGGATCCGGGACTCGGAGTTGGGCAAAGCCGAGTTCATGTTCGTAACAAGCACCCTCGAAAACCACTGAAAACTGGGTTTGAGCCTAAAAAAAATAAAATAAATTAGGGACCCCCATTCTTTTGGGTTGCCCTATTCTTGTTCTAATTTGAAAGAACCGACAGGTCCAACCATTAGTGTTTTAATTAAGAAATCAGCCTCCATTAAATTTTGTCAAAATTTCACTCTTCTTTTCCGTTCTTTTTAACTGTTCCGTCATTGAAGTTTTTTGTTCCTTCCTTCTTCCATTTCGTTGTTTACAAACGCACGCCGCACAAGCTCTAGTGGTGACTAATAGAGCCCCCTTCCTTCGATTTCATCATAATCATTGAACATTGATGTCTTAAATTGTTTTTGTGTTTACTTCAACATAATTTTAAGTTCGAATGCATGCCCGATGCAGCAACCTTTTAAAAAATAAAAGCATTGTTTTTTTTATATAATTTTGGAATTTATTAATTTTTTTTCTAATCTGCGCTATTTAGGTATATGTAATTTTCATTAGGACCAATGATTTTTTTTTGATGTGAAAATTTTCGAATTTTAGCTTTTGCATTTTATATTTCTTCAATTCATCTCTCTACATACAAACAGCGGTGGTTTTCGAACTTATGCATCAGAAACGAATGTAAGCCTTAAAATTACCTTCCATTTTTTCTACATATTCGAAATTTTGTAATTTCTTTTTTCAATCTTTCAAGCATTATTGAGCAAAAAAAGAACTTATCAAATGTTAGAACAAAATCAAAATTATTATATTTTAAAGAATAACCCGGGTTTTTCATATAAATGTAATTTTGTATTTCAAGGAGTTTTTCGCCGGGTCCGTCAGATTCAAGGACACCGACGCCCATGCTTCGTGCCGGCTCTTCAGCATCAACTTCATCCCGACTCTCAAAGGAGGAAATTGATGAAATTCTTGACAGGTATTCGTAATAAATTTAATTCAAAATTTTGGGTTTGTTAGATGACAAATCAGCAATTACCAAAAAAACATAAAAACATCTCGGTTAAATTGAACCTCATTAAATCATTCATTCATTTTTGGTGTTTTTCGAGGTCGCTGATCGCGACCCACATTGAATTTTGACCACTTACTTTCCTGGAAAAATTCCATTTTTTTCAAAATCCAGTACATTGTAATAGTGTTGCCCTAATCATTATTTTTTTAATTATCCGATTTTTTAGTCCCTTTGAGACGAGATACACCTATTCCGACTCGGCCGCCTACAAGCCGCACATTGGCTCTCATGACTACGTGCATCCTCGGCTTTGTCGTCGTTTTCCAGCGACCCAAATACCACGCTCGACATCACCACAATTTTTGACATACCCAACGGGAACATGGCAAAATTATTGGTAAATCATGCTTTAAACGACATGTTTTTATGACTTAAAAAAAAATCTATCATTTTATGAAACCAGTCTAAAAATTTTTATGAAAACGAACTAAAAAGCATCAACTTGTAAATTCGACCGTAAAAAAGGCCAAAATCCCGTTATTTTTGGGTTAAATCTATTGATAAACAGCCAACAATTTTCTTTCAATTTAACAATCCGGCAACTCAATTTCGTGTAAAATTTCATTTTAAGGCGTCGTCTTGATCAATGGACATGGACTCAACTGTTCTTTTATGCCGTGCAGTTTTTTGCAATTTTTGCCTACACCGTTGTTCAATACGCGTTAGTTCGAGGTATGTTTTTTTCTCAAAAAATCCGACTTTTTTTTTTGACAACGATTTAATTGTAATTTTTTTTTTTTTTTTTGTCGTTGGTTCTGAAAATTTTGCTTATAAGTAAATTTTCTTTTTACGTCGAACCATTTTTGAGGGGGGCCAACAGAATTTTAGACAAAAAACTTTGCGGATATCAATTCCTTGCACTATGTTTCACAAGGCATTTATAAATTTGGATTCAACTTTAATTAACCCCCAAATAGTTGTAAAATGGGAAGATAAACGGAAAAAAATAGTACACTTCATTGCCATTGATTCCCCCGTTTTTAATTTCAGCTTACTACGCCTTCCGCTATCTGACTACTCGGGCTGCTTGGTATGCCATCAAATATACCATTCTTTGGCCAATTTTGGCACCGTATTATGCCGCAGTCAGCTACTACAACAAGGCCCGATTTGTGCGTTTTATTTTTTTAAGGGCTGGGGGGAGACAATCTAAGAGGATTATGTGTATTTTGGGAATCAATGTATCATATTGTGGGAAATTTTTTCCTCATAATTTTGTTCCTTCAAAGTCTAAAAGAAATTTCCTAAAAATCAAAAAAAAAAAAATTTTTTTTCAGTGACTTGGAAAATCTTTTTTTGCAAAAACAATAATGCGACTTAAAATTTGAAGAAAAAAAGGCTAAATATTATTAAATTTCGTTTGGAATTTTTTAGAATTGAAACTTAGGAAACCATGCAAAATGATTCAAAAATTTTCCAATTTTAGGGGGGGGGGGGCTAACCCTCCCTTCGCGCCTGCTTTTTAGTGTTCCAAGCCTAAAATAGGAAATTCTTAAATTAACAACAGGTGTGGCGAACAACACACAATGTGTGGACAGTGATCAGTTGGACATTCGCTTGGCTGACTGGGCAGCGCCGCTACGCGGCACAGGCGGCGTCAACAGCCGGCGACGCCGCGCCGCCGCGCTATTACTCATCCCGCTGTGGATGGGACGCCTCCGTCCTCCACTTCCGCTGGCGGTGTGCGCGGCATCGGTTTGCGCACCCGGGCAATGTCACGACTTCGTGAGCAGCAAGAAATGGCGGGGGAAGACGCGGCAGCGTTCGCGGCGACACATTCAAAGTAATATTAGCACAGGACCTATGGCATGCTGAGGGGCGTAATGAAATCCGAAAAATGAAAATCATTAAAATTAAAAATTTTACGTCAGCGCCTAGTGGCACCGCTTTCTCCGGCGTGGACTTTTTTCATGCCAATTTTTTCGGCACGCTTAATTTTTTAGAAATTTCCCTTCTTCCCCCTTCGCTACGCAAAAAATTGAAAAAAATTTTTGAGGCAGGACGATTAGCTATTGCCAATTTTCGGCTTTTATGGCTACGGAGCCAGAAACGATCAGATAAATTGATTAAAGCCCCCGAAAAAGCGATAAATTGACCAGTTTTGTAAGAAATTTTCAAATGGAACTGGGAGCCATAGACTTTTTTTTTAATACTAATTTTAATTCCTTTTGTTCAGAAATGATGCACAGCAACAACACATTGGCAAATGGTTGTTCTACGCCCTGTTGGTGTTGTTGTTGCTCTTTTCCGGCTACACATTGTACGGCGACCGGCGCTTTCGGTTGGCCGGCGGCAACAAAACGCAACAGCAACAATCGGTGGAGGAAATTGTGCCACAAATCCATGGAAAGCCGGACCAGGGGCAGTTGTTGAAACTGAAACGTAAGGCAAAAAATTAAGGGTGTTTAACTGCTATCCTTAAAAGTTGTCTATTTCCCTAAAATTTACCTAATTTATCCCCCCCCCCCCTCCCTCACCTCCCGGTTTAATGGCAAAACGTATAAAAACGCATAGCATATTTTTCGGACCAGTTATTACCAAGCCACAAAAATCTAAAAATAATTTTCTGGGACCTTCTTCATCTCCCCTTTTTTTCTATCCCCCCGATTATAGCAAAAACAAAACAAAATCTAAGAGGCAAACAAAAAATTGAAAAAATTTCATAGAAATTTCAACATTTCTTTCCCTTAATTCCACATTTGTCCTTTAGCATCCGATGAACTTCATCAGACGCATTTGGCCCAGCCCGGCACACCAAAAAAGGACCTTGTGATGGACCAACCGGAGCTCCATTTGACGCCATCACTTCATCCTTCACTGCCACCGCCGCGTGGCGAAGTGCCAATTGTCGACGAAATATCGCCACAACCACAATTCATCTACAACACAACAACATCGTACAGCTTCTACGAACATTTGACCAGAGCGGGCCAATCCGTCTGGGAATTGATCGGTATAACATTTTAATGTTTTTCAACAAAAAAAAAAAAAATTTAATTTTCAAGTTATAATGCTTTACTTTTTTTCAGTTGACACATTTATTGGCACATACGAACTTTTGAAGCGCATTTTTTTCGTCATCGGTATCGGTATTTTTCATTGTTTAATAGGCCAAATTTGGGACTAAATTTATACAATTTTTCTTCGGGATTAATCAGACTCATAAAGGGAATTAATTTAATTTCATCATTTCCAGTCAGTATGCCGATCAAATTTGCAAAAATGTTCGCCCATTTTATGAGGGCGGTGGCTTCTTCTGTTTGGCTTTCGCTCAAATGGTTGGCGGAACAAATTGGTGAATTTTCTTGATAAAAACTTTTTTCCATGCAATAATCATTTTTGTTTAGTTGGACTTCCATTCACTTTCGTGACTCCGCTTAAAGAGGCAGTGCAATTTCGCATGCAAAACTTTGCAAATTCTGTCACCGAATTTGGACAAACCGGGTACCGAAAAGGTATGGGGGGGGCAAGGGCGTATCTAGGGGGGGGGGAAAGGGGGGAATTCCCCCCCCCCCCCCCCCCCCCGAAATGAAAATTTTTTTAAATTTTCCAGCAAATAATGGAAAAATTTTTCGAATTCCCCCCCCCCCCCCCCAAACGAAAATTGAAAAATTTAATAGGCAATTTTCGTAACAAAATAGCACTCAAATTTTGAAAATTTTTCCCGGCGGCGCCTATCGGCACCGCCGGACCTCCATTTTCCACTATGTTTGCAAACTTTTTTGCCTTAAAACGGCCAAAATTGGATCATTTTTAGTGAAAAAGTGCAGTTTTTTACCCAGCAGCGGGGAAAAAAATAGTTTTTTATTGGGTAAATAGCAAAAAAAAAAAAAAAGGTCTTCAGGTCGGGTCCCCCCCCTTTACCAATTGAAAACCAACATGCTTTTTTATGTTTACTATTTTTTTTAGTAAATTAATATGTTTTGGCGGGGCTGGCTGTAACGCCACAAGAATGAAAGTTGTTTTTTAGGGGGTCCCCATATTTTTTTTTGAAATTTTATTGCTTTTAATGTTTTTCTAATTTAAGTCGCGGAATGGTTTACAATGTTACCAAATGCAATCCATGAGCATTTTTTGTCCATGTGGCAAGCAGTCCGTTGGATGGTGTTCCAGTTCAGTCACACGCTGTTCCTTGTCTTCGATGGCATTGGTTATGCCGGGCAAAAAAGGTGTCAAAAAAATATTTTTTTTTTTTAATTAATAGCTTTAACACACATTTTTTTAAGTGATTGATGGTTGCATTTATGCATACAATGCGTTTGTTTCTTCACTGCGTTGGCTCTTTTCTAAGAGTAAGTTTATAAAAATGGCTAATTTCGCAATAGTAAAATTAAGATTTTCAATTTTTTTCTAATTTAGTTACAAACACTCTTTTCTTTGTGGGGGAAAGTGTTGTCAATCTCTGCGGCTTTGTTGTTGACCAAAGTCGGTTTCATTATTGTTTTAAACTAAATTTTATAAATTTTTTTTTTACATTAATTAAGCTGGACGTACAATTTCCTTAGTGAGGGACAGTGCTGTTAATGTCACGCGATTTACTGTGGAGAAAAGTCAGCATGACAATAACTAACTTAAATAAATTTTTTCATTTTATTTTTTACTTGGCAATGCCATTTGTTTTCTTTAAATTAAGTTGGCAATGCCATTTTCTTTGTGTGGCACAATGCTGCTCATCTCTTCCGATCTGGCATCGAAAAAAGTAAATTTGTTTTACAGTGGCGATTTGCATAGGCTGGTCCCTAATTTTTTTAGGATAGGGGAGGGCAGTATATTGTTGCCATAAAATTTGTTAAATCAGATTTTCAAAAATTCATCCATTTGCTGAGGGAATAGGGAGCAATTAGTGCTTTCCATGTAAATCCTTTCTTCCAGGTACGACTAGATTTCCGACCGTTGAATTTATGAGCGATTTTTGGGACTTTAATTTTTAAAATGTTGATACTATTTTTCTTTTGAATTTAGTTGGCAGTGCCATTTTCTTTGTGTGGGACAATGTTGCTCATCTGTTCCAATCTGGCTTTGCAAAAAGTAAATAAATACAATGATTTAAGTTAATGATTTTTTCAAGTTGGGAACGCTTTTATTTTCGTGAGAGATAACATTACAAATTTGTTTTGGAGAACGGTTGAGAAAGGTGAGTGTTGTTTTTCCATACATTAATTATTTTTTCCTAATTCAAGTTTGGAATGCAATTCTTTTCGTGCGGAACGGTGTTGTTGTTGTCGTCTGGGGTACCATCGAAAAAAGTTTGTAGTTTTTTTTCATTAAGCCCTTAAAAGAAAAGATTTATTAATTGGAAAAATTCAACCCTTTCAAATGAAAATGATCATCAAAATATTCAATTTAATCTATTCGAAAATTATCATCAAAATATTCAATTTAATCTTTCTTTTTTTTTAGTTTTCACTGTTTTCAACGTTCTAATTCGTTCAATTGCGCATTTCTTCACATCGGCTTACAATGCGTTTGTCGAATTTGTGTTGGGCGTTTGGCATTCTGTGCGTTTTTCTCCCCCAGCGACAAAAGTGGAGGAATTGTTGAACAAGGCGCAAGAAATAAAAGTTCGTTAGTTTTCTCAGTCAAAATAAAAATCCCTAAAAAGTAAAATGAGCAGATTTTCAAGACTTGTTAATTTTTGACATAAAAAATTATCGTTTTTCAAAAATTGTGTTATTTTTTTGTAGAAAAAATATCTTAGAAAAAGATTCCATACCTGTTTCTTTTTTGCTAAATTGAACAGACATTATATGCAAATGTTTTTTCTTTTTAGGACGAGGGTCTGCCTTCTGATGATCACCCGCTGATTCAGCATTTCCATCGCATTTTGACTGCCACATTGGCCGAGGAGCGGACGGCCCTGGAGAAACGGCTTCGTGAATTGGCCCAACAACAACAACAGCAGAGCTCACAATCGGCAATATTGGTATTGAAAAGAATAGGAAAAACGAAACTTCTCTTTTATTTAAAATCGAGGAACCAAAGAGTTAGGAAATGCAAAAAAAAAAAAAGGAAAGAGCCATTTTTAAAGTAGTTATTACCTTTTTGGTGAAAGTGAAAAAAATCTCAAATTTAGTTTAGAAAAAATTTTCATTTGCATTATTTAATAGTCCACACCTATCTTCCACAAATTGGCATTAAAAAGTTTTGGTTAGCATTTGCGAGAAAATTTTTCTTAAATTTACTAATTGTTTTTTTGTGTGCACTCAAATCTTTTGTTACGGTTTTTAGCCCACTCCAACAATTGACGGAAACGCACTGAAGGACAACTTGCGAAAAGAGCTTGACCTGAATTGCGCGTTGAAAAGAGGAAATCAACAAAACAGTCAACCATTTTGAGGAGCAAATAATGACGGTTAGTTTTTTTAATAATTCCATATAAATTGTAGCCAAAAGAAAAGCGGTCACAAAAATTAAAAATTTGTAACACAAATTATTGTCTAACGCAAATCCTTGTATTTATTTGATTAACAAATAGGAGCCGCATGGAAAAATTTGGAAATTTTTAATCAAATTTTATAATGGCCAAAATTTTTAGCAGATTCTTTCATTTTACTGGGATTCCCTCTCGCCCTCTCTATTTTACCAGTTATATTCTAGAAAATTTTTCTAACAAGATTTAATTTTTTGACAATTTGGTTTAAAATTTCTTTAGAAACGGCGGTGTAGGAATACCATGTACTCCTTCCCTAACATTTTTTTTTATTATATTTCTTTCCCTAACATTTTTTTAAAATTATATTTCTAAGTCTAAGCCTAACCCCCCGCGCGAGATAATGCGTAGTTGATATCTTGGGACCGTAGGTCCTGATTTTCAACCAAAAATTTTTTTGTTTTTTATTACAGAAACTTCGCACGCTCATTGAACAAATGCATTCTCAAAAAGACGTGTTGGAGCATGAGATTGACGAAGTGCGCAAGACGCAATTGGAGTTGAAAAAAGACGTGGAAGACACAGGGAAACCGTTGTTGAAGAAGGAGAAAATCACACAACAGTTGAAGGAGGACGGACGAACGGAAACGATCAAAGTGAGAAGAAATTATTGGGATTGCAAATCGAGGTATTAAATTTTGTGAACAGGACAAAGTCATGCCGCTTGAAATTTTTTTAAAAATTTTCAACCTAGAATTTTTTCAAGAAAAAATTTAAGAAATTTTCAGCGAATTTTTTTTTTCGGAATTTCATGATAAATTACTGCTTTTCTCGAAAATTTTCCATAAAAAAAATTTTTTTCTTGAAATTTACTTAAAAAAAAAAGTTTTTCTAATTGTAAAATTTTCTTCTTGAAAAATTCTAGTGTTAAAATATTTAAAAAATTAGCGGTGTGATTTTGTCACGGCGTGATTTCGGCGGCGTGGTTTTGGGGTGCACCCCGAATTTTTTATAGGGTCTGGAATTTTTCTAATTTTTTTTTTCGCCTCAACCCATTGAGTGTCATAGAATTGTTTAATTAATGAGAAAAGCACAAATATAATTTAAAGGAATCAACAGTTTTAATGGCACAAAAGCAGCAACAACAGGCGCAAATTGGCCACCAATTTGATGAGGGCGCACTGCTCGAAAAGGTGCGACGAATGATCAGGGAGGAATTGCGACGATTTGATGCCGACCGTACTGGCATTGTTGACTATGCACTCGAAAGTTCAGGTTCGACATATATTACTGGCAAAGAGGGCATATTGTGTAGGAGAAATCTGTTTTTTGTTAAAAAATGGGAAAAAATTTAAATTCCAAATTTTGAAAATTCACGGCGTCAAACCCATTGGCATTTCACAACCAAAAATCGCCAATCAGTAGCAATTTTCTTCAAAAAAATTCGTTTTTTATAATGATAAATCAAATTAGAGGAAAACAATAACATACCTATTCAGGTGGGTCAGTGCTCTCCACGCGTTGCACTGTCCAATACAATGAACGGTCGCGCGTCCAAAAATTGTTTGGCTTCCCACTGTGGTACACCGGTTATTCACCAAGAACTGTTATACAGGTGCGCCTATTTTTTGGACAAAATTCATTTAAAAAATTTTAAACTTCATATTTTGCATTTTTCAGAATTTTTTTTTTTTTTTTTTTGCATATTTTTAAAATTGCAAAAATTCTCATAATCAGCCGAATTTGAGATGCCATAGCTTTTTTCCATTGGTGACTATGCTCTAAAAACTGGTTTAAAAATGAAATTTCAAAATGCCCTAACAAATAAGAGAATTAAACAAATACTAGTGCCACGCACATATCACAATATTTTATGTCGAATCATTGAGAAAATATATACCTAAATAAATACCAAACATAAGGAAAATGTATATAAATAGGAAAAATAAATAAATACCAAATTCCGTTGTTAAGCGAAAGGGCTATGGCGCATCGACTGGCGAATGCTGGGCATTCTACGGAGGCCATGGCTATTTGACCATTGGGCTGTCGCAAGTAAAAAAAAATTTTTTTTTTTTTTTTGATTCGCCCCATAAATTTTTGTAATTATTAGCGCATCAATGTGACCGCAGTGTCCTATGAACATTTGCCGGTTGAAATGTCGCCGGACAAGCAAATTCGGAGTGCACCGCGCAATTTCCTCGTTTGGGTTAGTTATTAATTTTAGTGCCAGGAATAGATGATATTATTCTTAATTTCAAAATCGACTCAAATTTTTGTAAAAAAGGATCGCACGAAAAAATTTTTGGATTTTTTTTTTAATTTTGGCATTAGAGGGGTGAGGTATTTCGCATATTGTGACCCTAGTAATTAGAGTTAAAATTTACAGAGTTACCAGGACGTGGACGAGCTGGACACCCGACTTTTGCTTGGCAATTTTACTTATGACGCTGAGAGGGGCGAACCATTGCAAATGTTCCCAGTTCAGGTAATTTAATCAATTACTTGGAATACAATAATTACAATTAAAAAATGAATGCACAAATTAGGTTACGCATCAGATTTTTGACACACATTTTAATGAATTTTGCTTTTTATGTCAGCAATGGGACCCACATGGTACACAAATTGTTGAGCTGGAAACGCTGACAAATTGGGGCTCCCAAGTCACATGTTTGTACCGGTTCAGAGTGCACGGAGACAAAATGAGGGTGAGTCTGGCTGTTAATTTCTTTCTCAAGTCATTAAAAATCATTTTTACGAAATTCACTTCTATAGTAAAAGCTTTATAAATCTAAATAACCCTAAAAATATTTTATAAATCTAAATAACCCTAAAAATTATTTGTTTTTTCCAACAAAAAAAATAATTTTGTTTTTATTTATGATTATTTATACAAACCTAAAGGAAATTCCGGAAGTGGCATCGGCAGATGATTTGGCGGCATTTGACTCCGCTAAACGATGGCCCGACTCATCAAAACACAAAGAAATTGGCGGCGGATGAACGGACTGACGGACGGACACGACGTCTTCCCGTGGAAGAACACAACATAACACAAACTCATTATCAGTTTTGTTAAATGATTTTTCTTTATTTTATTTTTCCCCAATTTGTTTATTTACCATTTAATTACTCTATCCCATTTATTATTGTTAACCAATTTGACTTCTGTTAAGTCGCAATTCACTGGTTTTCTTTGTTATCATACATATTAACCTAAACACTTATTTAATCAGTGTAGCAATTAAAACTTTTTTGTTTTGTTTGGAGGCCAATTTTTCCCTTCCAGCAATTTTGATTACTAAACACCATCACTTCTGAGTAGAGTATTTTTCACAAGATAATTCGTTTGTTGGTTTTTCCCTCATTTCTTGGTGCAAAGTTTCGTTGTTTTGGTGGCGGTTTCTGCCCTTTTATGTTTTAACTGCTGCGCAGCTTAAGTAGTGATTTGAAGCGAAAAAGGACCGAGGTTCAAATCCGTCTCACGCCAGAAATTTTTTTTTTGACCAAAATTAAAAAAAAATGTCCTTTATTGAAATTTTTGCTAATCTGGTTTTCATAAAAAAATAATACGCCAAAATGAGAAGTGTATTTTTTTTTCTACAGTTTCTTTACACAACATTACATTTATTAATCATGATAAAATATTATTACCCATAATTCTCTAATCAATTGAAATGGTAAAGTCATTTATTACCTAATTTGGTTTTATTTATTTTTTCTTTCGCAAATTTTTTTTTTAATCTTGTGTTAAATCATTTTAAAAAGAAAAAGCCGACGGAAATGTTGCCCCACGGCTGTTTCCCATTCCGTGCCTGTCTCGACTGTATCCAAGGGCCAAGTCTGACGGCCACGCAAAGTTATGCGCAGCTGAGAGAAGAAATGCGCACAGTTCGGCTCGATCGTAACCACATGGGTGTGTTGTGTTGTGCACGGGACCGGGAATTTTAGGCAAAATCGGTACCAGAAAAGCCGGAATCGGTGCCTGAATTTTCAATCGGGAATTTTTCCGTAAAAAGAGGGGTGGGGTACCATATTAAAGTATTAACGTTTTTTCAAGTTTAAAAAAATTAAAAATGACCATTTTTATTGTTTTCACTTCGTTAAAGCTAAAGCGAACAATTAATCATGAATACCTGGACAATTTAATAAAAAAAAATAATAATAATAATTAAAAAATTCTATTCATTAAAAAATTTTGCTTGTAAATTAGCTAAAAAGTAAAAATTAATTCTTGGTGTCATATTCGAGCACCCAGTGTTCTCCGGGAGCAGGTCGTTTCCCCCCCGTCGTTTCCCCCCCGAAAAATTTTTTTTTTAAATTTCCGAACCTAGAAATTTTTCATAAGAAAATTCTTAGAAAATTTTACGAAAGGCTGTGGGTTCAAATCCCACCCCGGGGGCCAGTTGTCTTTTACACAAAAGATCAGCAGAAAATTTTCTGAATTTAAATGGGAATAAAATTCGTCGATTTTTTTTTACTAACTGGTCCTTCTCTTTTTCAAGGTGATGATGTTGTGTTGTTGAAGGAGGGCACAAGAGTTTGTGGCTCTGGTGGAATTTTGGGTATCGATAAATTGTCCGAAAAAGAGGGAATTACAATTGATTTTCAAAGGAAATGTGCCACTTCTACAAAACAAATCCTACTTCCAAGTGCACATCCATCAGTCGGGTAGGCCAAAATTCCATTAAAATTGAAATTTTATTTTTGTTTTTGATGCCAAAACAAATTTCAGGAATTTGGGGAATCGGATTGGGCACCAGAAAAACCGAGCTTTCAAAGGCACCAATTGTGGACACTGCGTGGATGTTGCTAAATGATGGCACAATTTTAATGGACAATGAAATTGTTGGGAAAGTGGAGCAGCCCATTGGAGAAGGGGAAACAATTGTAAAAATTTTATTTTTCAAAATCCCTTTTCCTGGTGTTTCAGATATATTCGGTTTTAATTTTTGAAATTTTCACTTACGAATGATCAGTGAGTGATCAGAAACTTAGGAATAATAGGACTAAGATTTTTAGGGCCAAAATGGCAAATAAATGAAAACTAGGGCGAAATTCACATTTTACGATTTTTAGGATGCCTTTTTGTAAATTCTTGAAAATCCGAACAGTAGGGGTTCATGCGTTTTTCAAGCGAGCCAAGTAAATTTTTTTTCCCATTTTCATGGCGTCGCATTTGACCATGTTGAGCTGCACTTCTACAGGGGTGGCGTGCCAATTTGGACTGGTCCGATCAAAGCATCAGCTGTTGGCCTTGTTTTCTACCCGTGTTTGTGCATTGATGAGAATTGCGTTTTGGATATCTGCTTCAGTGCGGCTAAATTTAGCCCAAAAGCGCCATTGGGATACCAGGATATAATGGCCGAACAGACATTGCTTTAATTTTGGGGCAAGGACAATCCCGGGGGCGGGGGAAAATTCCTAAAAAAATCCAAAAAAATGATTTTTTCTATCGGTTAACCCTCGCCCAAGCCCCAAAAACTAAACCCTAGAACCATCTCTGTCTGTGGGCAAAAAAACCAGACAAAGTTGCCGCACCAGCCTAGGTTAAAATGAGAATTTAAGGGAATTTCTAGGTTAAGTTCGTTTAAAAAAATGCCAAAAAATATTCCGAAAAAACATATAAAAACTATGGTAATAACTAATAACAGAAATGTATATTTTGCAACAAAATAGCATAAGGCTTCTAAAAAATTTCAGTAATTTTTAATCAAATACAATTTTACAAAAATCCGCCTGCTTTCAAACAGTGAAAACATTTCGGATTTTGAGTAAATTCCCTATGCTATTAATGCATTTGCTTTTTTTCAATCTTTTCATCATGAAAATCCATACATTTATCGTTATTAAATGCATAAAATTGTATAAATCTGAATTTTATTATCTTAAAAGCTTTTTATTTACACAAAATATAATCAAATTCACACTAATTTTAAAATAATTAAATATAAAATCCCGTATTCTCAAAAGTACACAAAATCATCAATAAAAAAATTAGCTAAGGAATTCTTTCATTTCCTCGTCAATTGGTTCTTCATTTTTTGAGTTTTTAATTTCGCTTTTTGCTTCTTTTTTGAAATCCATTTCAGTCCAAGGTCGAGGCTCAACTCGTAAAGTCAAATTGAACACAGTTGCTCCGACAACAAGAGACACTGCGGAATATTTAAAGATTGAAGACCACTGAAATTAAAAAAAAACATTAAATTTATTTGATTTAATCAGTTTCCTTTAAATTTATTTGATTTAATTAGTTTCCTTTAAATTTATTTGATTTAATTAATTTCCTATCTTCCACCTCGATTTGGGAAATGGATTTTGAAATTGTGAAGAAATTTGTATAAAAAAAAAATAATCCAAAAAAAGCCTTTTTTGTAACAACAAAAAAAAGTTATATCTCTATAGATAGAACAAAACTTTTAAAATTTCCCAGGCAGCGCTTTCGTCACGGATGAAAAAAAATGCTAAAAAAATAATCTAAATTTGACCAAAACCCAAAATTGGTGCCATTTTGTAACAAAAAAAATTCGAAAGATTGGGATAAAACTTTCAAATTCTCAGGTTTGCGCTTATCATCACGGCACAAACCCATTTTTTTAAACTTATTTTTTTATTAGAAAAAACGGTACTTCATCTACAGTGTTGTTTGGCGCTGCCCAACTGATACCAAACGGGATGATTCTAAAAAAATATTAAATTTAAATTAGACATTGACAAAACATAAAAAAAAAACATACAGGAATATGGTACTTGTCAAAAAATATTGTAAAGAAAAAATCACATGGGCAAATTGGCACGCGACCTGATGAAAAAAACAAATAATTAAATTCTGAATTTAAAAAATATTTAATGAATTTTAATTGGTAATAATTATGAGATTAATGAAAGCCTAACAATTTGAGTGCATTTTGCGGCTCCGATCAGACTAAGCACGAGACTAGCAGTAATGCCAACAAAGCAAAGCTCCATCCATTTCAAATTTGTGATGCCAAACTTTGGCAACACAGCAATTATTAAGTAGCAAAGGGCAGCCAAATACTTAAAGCAAGCAAATAAAAAAGACAAAAGAAAGTTCATAAATTATAATAAAAAAATATTTTCAAGATAGTAGTTAATAATAAAATTATTAAAAAATGTTTTTGAGATTAATTTAATTAATAAAATTGTTAAAAATATTTTTGAATATTAATTGCTTGATTAATAAAAATCAAAAAAATATATTTTTGAAGGTTAATATAAATTTTTTTTATCCGAAACCCATTATTGATATCATTATAATTTTGCATAATAATTTTCACAGATTTTCCTTGTTATATAAAAAAATATTTGTTTTGCATGTATGGTTATAAAAATGTTTTTAAAGCTAATTTATAAAAGCCACAGAAATTTATGGAATTATGTTTACATATATACATAAATAAAACAAGAATTAATTAATTATTAAAAAACAATTTGCCTGAATGCTTGTGAATATTCTGACACGGCACTTCTCCGAGATGCATTTCATCTGATCAATAAGTGCACCACCAATCACTTTGATGCCAATGCTTATAAGGAATGGGAAAGCTGCTGTGATGCCAGTGCTTGACAATTTGACGCCCAATGCCTGAATTAAATTTTATTAACAATTTATAATTAATTTACCATTTAACTTTTTATGGTAAAAGTTTTGACCCCAATTTTGAGCAATAAACAGAAATCCATTTTTTCTCAAAACAATATTCGAGAACATTTGGATGTTTGTGAATTATAATTAATTTATTTTATCATTATAGTTTAAAACCAAGTCTCAGAGTTCCTGAAAAGTAAAGTGCCCACTAATTTATTTGGCTTTATCCATCTTACATGTCCAACAGAGCAAAGTAAATTAAAAAATGAAAAAAAAAAAACTAAATTCAACTTTTTCGAGTATATTATAGAATAATTTTTTATCTGTTGCCTTTATGCGAGAAATTTCGACCTAAAAAATTCTGTAGGCTTTAAGCCTTCAATTGATACCAAGAAATGTAAGAATTGATTAAGTAAAAAAAAAGTTATGGTCTAAGAAATTGAGGATCCGTCAGTGATTTGAAGCGAAAATTGAATAGTTATTTGACCTTGTTAAAATAAATGGCTCCATAAACCAACGGGATCATATAGCCCATATTCCTTGTGACATGCACACAAATCTGTGCCCAAATCTTCAGATCGGTAAAAATGGCTTTGTATGGAATTTTTTGTCGCACTTTTTCGCCATTGTTTAATGCCAATTCTGTTTGCTCAATTAATGCCAATTCTGCTTTCGACACATTTCTAAAAAAAAAATATATTTTTAATGTTTAACTAGATTTAAAAATTTTCATCACTTTTGTTGGCGTGGTGTATCACGGTAAAAAAGCAAAAAAATTGCCGAAAATAAAAGCTGTACTTGTGCCCAGAACATAGTAAACTGTTGGCCATCCAAACTTTTCAGAGGTACACAATGCTGCTGCTAATGGCATTGTGATGACAGGGCCAAACTGTAATTAAATAATAAATTAAATATAAATTTTTTTTTTGTTTTTATTGCCTGAAAATTTAGTGTAAGCACAGAAAGAAAAATTCCATAGGTATCTGGTGGACTCCAAGATGAGCTGATTACACCTAAAAATATTAAAAAAATTTTATTTTTAAGTATTTTTTTCAATTGTACCAGCTCCTGACCAGCCAATTGAAATTGCAATACCCTTAAAAATATTTAAATTTTCGAAATTAAAATCAAAAAATACCTGCAAAAATTGTAGACAAAGCAATGGGAAAAAACCGCCAAATTTTACTGCCATTGGTGTAAATAATGTGGCGAAAGTGCTGATCAAACCATAAACTAGCATAGTGTAGCTAAATTAAATTTAAACATTTTTTAAATTAAATTTAAAAACACCGGAATCCTATGGCATTGATGATCATACTTATTGGCGGAGTGCCAACCATTCGTCCAACCATGGCACCAGAAAACAGCCATCCATGTTGGTTGGTGGTAAACATTGGCACAAGGGCACTGCCATTTTGTGCATCATTTTCATTTGAATCATTTTCTTAAATTTTTATTTTTACCAGCAATATGAAAAAAAAAATTTAGAAAAAAACAGGCGAAATTTTGTTGGAAATAATAAATTTAAAAAAATGTATATTCTTTTCAATGTTTACTAAAAGTGTATATTATTAGTTTGTGTATTTTGGAGCATATTATTTCCTTTTTTGTTTAATTTATACATAATTAGAGTTTTATTATATAAATTTATAAATAAATTCTTCGGATAATTTTTCCACCTTTTACCATGCAAATGACGGTGAAATTAAAAGCCAACCAACTGCTGAAAAATTAAAAATGAATTAAATTAAACTAAACTTAAAATAATGAAATTAAATTAAATAAATTTTCCATTTATTGTTTTCTTGAAAATGACCTGGCGATCAGCGACAAACAGATTGTGCTCAACACTAGCACAACATATCGTGTAATGCCGAAACAATGATGGCATGATGAACAATCATTTTTAGTCTCATTGTCATGCAAAATTTTTGTAACTTTGCACATACCAACGCTTAATTGAATTAAAAATAAAACAAATTAAAATAATATAAAGAAATTGAAAAAGATTTCTCAAGAAATTTGTCCCTCCCACTCTCTGCAAATGCTAATAAATGTAAAGCATTTTCTTCCCCGAGCGCATCCTTCCCGACCGAATTGATTTGTTTGCTTTTGTAAGCGACTGTCTGGAAAAGGTTGGACGATGTGTGGTGACAGAACATACCAACCGCGAGCCGAGGCGATTTTCATTTTTTCATCTTTTTTTTGTGTGTTTAAATTGTTCTTTGCTTTATTGGAAAAATCGATCAATGGGATGAGAGGCCAATCCCCACCACAAAGTCGGGATCTCGACATAATATAAACAATGTTTTGGAATTTTTGTTGTTTTATGTGAGAAATGGGCACGGATTTTTAAAAACGACGAAATTTTGATTGAATTTGAAGAAATTATTAAATGGTAAATTTTTAGAAAAAAAAACATTATAATAGTAAAACCGGAGAGCTCAAGTTAAAACAAAGAGGAATTAATCTGTTTTTGAATTATTAAATTTTTAATGAAATTATGTATGTGTGAAATAATTTTCAATAAATCCAATTTAATTAAAGGTAGATAAATTCAGGATCTCAAGAATTAACACAAATAAAAATGAATTTTTATAATTTATGGGTGTAACATGGATAGAAAATTCAATAAAAAAACCCAATTTAGAAAACCAGTATAAAATAAGGAGATGATTTTTTAAATTTTAGTGAACAAGAATACTCCATTTGCTTACACAGCTGTCGAAAATTAATGTGTATGAAGAACAAAAATGGGAGCAACAGCTGCTGGCTGGTCAAAAGAGTCTTCATTTTCAAGAAAAATTTGAAAAATTTAAATTATTTAATTATTATTATTTTAAATTATATTTATGAAAATATTTTGCTGCTTAAATAAATTAGGTGGTATAAACAAGTTAAATATAATGTTAATATGGAGAATTTCTTTGTTTCCATGGCTACAAAGTCGAAAATATGTTTTGATCATAAAATGTAATTGAAAAGTTGGGATTTTTGGTGTTTGATCAAATTATCCGGCATATTCGAATGAATAGTGCCATGGTTATCGACCAACTTTTGCTATTAGTAAAATTGGTAATTTTTTGTAGTCAAATGAGCCATGTGAAATTTGCCCTGTTTAAAAGTGCTTGCCGGCCAATTTTAAAAGCTAATTACTAGAGCTGGGATTTTGAAGCAAAAAAAAGAAGCAAAATAACAATGATTCATTTTTTTATTTAATAAAATAATTTCTATTGCATATCAATCAACAAATGATGACATCATCCGAATCTACGAAATGCACTTAAATGCGCTTGTGAGACCCGCTGGTGCCAGGGTTACTAAGCACACTCTCTGAGTCATGCACTTGCGGATGGTTTCCTGAAAAAAATAAATTTATTAAAAATAATCAAACAATTTTTATTTCATTACCCTTGGGAGTGTCTAAGCTGATTTGCCCAACATGAATGCCCAGCGCAGAACAGTTGGTATCAATTTTGCCAACTTCTTCACGGAATTGGACAGCCAAATTGGCAAATTCGGCATTGGCACTGGCATGGGAAGCGGCGGAAGCGGCAATTTCGAACATGGCACGGACGAAGCCGAGACTGCGAGCACACTCATCTAATTAGGAATTAATTAATAGAAATTGAATTTCAATTAAAAAAATAATAAATGATTTTAAAGGGAATTTAATGATGATTTGGTACCAGATGATGATTGAGCTGCGTTGATCTCGTTGATGAGTGTTTGGCCACCATTGTCAGGGCACCAAATTGTTTTCAGTTGATTTTCCACCGCAGCTGCGACTCTTTCGGCACTCAGACAAAGCGAATTCTTTGGCATCGAAGCGGAGAAAGTGCCGGTGTGATTTTTCATCATCGAGACGACATGTTGGCTGCCAGGACAGCACGGATCTTTTTAAATAAAAATGAATTTTTGAATTAAATTTTTATTATTTAATACGGGGTGCCGAAATGCAGCATTTGCACAGCAAACAGACAATTGCGACGATGGAAATGAGTGAGGAGCAGAAAGATGAAGCCATTTCTAAGAAGATTTTGTTTGGTAGATGAATGAATGAATGCGATTTGAATGATGGTTTTTTGGCATTTTCTCTGAGCTTAAATATGCAATGAATGAAAGCGCAACAAATTTTATTTACATATTAATATTTTTTTATGATGAGGGCTTTAAAATATACATATCCGCATGAATGAATGAGATATATGATTTCCTTTAATGAAATAAATATTTGGTAATAAATAGGAAATTGCTGGCATTTTTTTTAATGGTGAATTCATGTGAATAATAAAGGATCTTTTCAACATCATTAACAAATAAGTCTTAAAATTAAAATTAAAAATTTTATTTTGATGAAAAGAAATCAAATATCTCTCTCATTCATGTGGATATTTAAAAAATAATAATTTAATATAATTTTTTGTCGGAGGAAATTACACGTTTTAAAAGTGGCATTCTCTGCCCTCCTGTCATTGTATATTTAAGCGCAGACGAAAATGCCAAAAAGCCATCATTCAAATCGCATTCATTCATTCACTCATCTACTAAACCAAATCTTCTTAGAAATGGCTTCATCTTTCTGCTCCTCACTCATTTTCATCGTCGCAATTGTCTGTTTGCTGTGCAAATGCTGCATTTCGGCACCCCGTATTAAATAATAAAAATTTAATTCAAAAATTCATTTTTATTTAAAAAGATCCGTGCTGTCCTGGCAGCCAACATGTCGTCTCGATGATGAAAAATCACACCGGCACTTTCTCCGCTTCGATGCCAAAGAATTCGCTTTGTCTGAGTGCCGAAAGAGTCGCAGCTGCGGTGGAAAATCAACTGAAAACAATTTGGTGCCCTGACAATGGTGGCCAAACACTCATCAACGAGATCAACGCAGCTCAATCATCATCTGGTACCAAATCATCATTAAATTCCCTTTAAAATCATTTATTATTTTTTTAATTGAAATTCAATTTCTATTAATTTAATTCCTAATTAGATGAGTGTGCTCGCAGTCTCGGCTTCGTCCGTGCCATGTTCGAAATTGCCGCTTCCGCTGCTTCCCATGCCAGTGCCAATGCCGAATTTGCCAATTTGGCTGTCCAATTCCGTGAAGAAGTTGGCAAAATTGATACCAACTGTTCTGCGCTGGGCATTCATGTTGGGCAAATCAGCTTAGACACTCCCAAGGGTAATGAAATAAAAATTGTTTGATTATTTTTAATAAATTTATTTTTTTCAGGAAACCATCCGCAAGTGCATGACTCAGAGAGTGTGCTTAGTAACCCTGGCACCAGCGGGTCTCACAAGCGCATTTAAGTGCATTTCGTAGATTCGGATGATGTCATCATTTGTTGATTGATATGCAATAGAAATTATTTTATTAGATAAATAATTTTTCTTTTTTTATTAAATGAATAAAGATACTCCAAGTATTTATTATTAATATGGATTCGTTTTTATGCACAAAACCGAGAAACAGGTATTAAATAGGCACAAAAATAGGCAATGCGTTTAGGTAGCAAAACACATAAAAGCATAAGCAAAAAACTTAATTTTGGTTATATTTCACTTTAAATGAAAATATGAAATTTTTAAAGTTTTCGAATAAAAATACCTTTAAACCAAAAATTTTATCAAAAATATTATATTTTTATTGAATTAGTTTTTTGGGAAAACATTTCGATTCTTAGAGTTTTTCGTTTAAGCGCAAAAAAGTCCACAATAAGCATTACAAATTGATCTCCCACCCTACTAATTATTTGCATTAATTTTCAGTGAATATAACCACCCTTAATAACCATTTTTGATTTTTCCCCAACAAAAATGATGATTTTTCAACACATTTTAATGCCTCAAACACAATATGTACATCAATCAATCAATATGAAACAGAATTCAATAAAGACAATTTGTCGTCATCTTGGTCAATTGACCATATCATTATCCCACCAATGCCCTTTTCCGCAACATATTTTGCCTTTAAAAAAATCATTAAAAATATCAAATTGTTTTTTTCGACACTTTTTTTCCTTACCTTGTCCTTCAGTGATTGTGGGTTGTCAAAGGTTAAAAAATTCTTGGTAGCTGTATCATAAATGTATGCCGTTTTGGCCGTTTTATGATACGTTGTTTTGGACATGTCGAAGCTTTTGCCCATGTTACGCCAAGCTAATTCGGTGCCATAGGTGCCCAACTGACGCCAAAGTCCGTCACCGTTCAGTGGTGCTCCAACATTGGTCCATGATTTTCCGTAGAATGGCACGCCCATGGTCAGCTTAATTCGTTTTTGTTTAAACAAGCTAAGTTGCATCAAGATAAAAAAAATTATAATTAAATTAATATAAAATTAATTTAAAATAAAATCGAAAAGATTAAAGGAGTTAAGAATTAAAATAAAATTATTATTTAAAAAATTTTCTGAACTAAATTTAAAGATCTATCAAAAGCTTTAAAAATAAGAAATTTTCATGCATAGATTTGCTTTTTTTTAAAAATAATAAATTATTTCATGGATTTTTTTTCCTCCTTTTCTTTTTTTACAACTTCAAAATTCATTGAATTTCGACTAACCGATTGATTATTACTTATATATTACCTTTGCTCGATTGTACACTTTCATTAGGTGATAATTCATTGTCCAATTGCTGTTCAATGTGTCCGATGGGTCGGCACTGCCCCCCTTAAACAGTGGCGAGTTTGGCCCTGTCGACGTTTTGGTCCAGCTTCCATAATAGTCATAGCACATCACGTTAATGAAATCAACGGCACTCTCAATGCCTGGCAAATCAAACCGGGGTCCAAATAGAAGGCACTTGCTGCCGATGCCATGCTAAGCACAGCGCCGCTGGGTGCCAATGCTTTTTTTAAGTCGCGCAGAAATGTCACATAAATTGCCTTGTCACTCTGTTCAAATACAGTATTGGTATAGTACTCCTCATTTTTGTAGAAAATTCATGAAAAAATTTTCAATTTCATTGTAACTGACAGGGATGCCATTTTTAGATTAAATGAAATCGAAAATAGTTTACCTAAAAAGTAGGCAAAAGCTAAATATCTCATGCTTTTATGATGATTGTTGAAAAAATAAATTTTCGTAAAAATGCCAAAAAAGCGGAGCAAAAAATTTAATTAATTAACTGCTATCACTATTGAATAATGTAAAATATTGTAATTAAAATAAATTTAAATTCAAGCAAGTACAGAAGTTGGGAACTCCCAGTCGATGTCGCAACCGTCCAGCTCATTGTTTTGCAGATAAGAAACAATCTTATTAATAAAGCTTTTACGTGTGCCACTGTTTGATGCTAACGAAGTAAATATGGTCGGATCAAAGCCACTTAAAATTATTTTGAATTAATTTATTTTTAAAATAGATATTTTTACCCTCCTCCAATGGCAATCATCACTTTGAGCGCGCCATTAGCGGATTTACCCGCTTTTTGTGCTTGTTTAAGCACAGAGCTCAATGGACTCAAATTGCCCTGAGAGTCAGGGGTTGAAAATGCCAGGATAAGATGGGTCAACTTCTTGGCCTATTTGAAAATTTTTTTTTTAAAACAGAAATTCTTTCCGTATTTCTTGAAACTGAACCTCACTAGGCTATATATTTTTTAAATTATTTCTCAAAAATTATTAATTTTTGCGGGTTTAATTTCAGGAAATAAACTAATTAATTGATGTGCCGACTTGATCATTTGTCAATGGACGTATTCCTTGATAATAACCGACAATGCGATGTGAACTGACAAAATTAATTGCGCCATTGAAAAATAATACAAAAAATAATGTTGTAAAAAACCTGTTCATTTTAATTTTTCGTTTGATATTAGCTTGGCCATTTAATTGCGCTTAAATAATCAGCCCAAAAGTCATCATCATAATCATCATCGTCATAAGCTAATTGCCTGAACAAATTTTAATTTTACCAAATCAAATGATATCCTTGAATTTTTTTTTTTGAATTTAGGTTTCCATTATTTTAATTTAATTCACAAATGAGAGGTGGCATATGTTTGTACAACTTTTAGATTAATTCTTTTTTTTTTTTAAATTTAGTTTTATATTTCAAAATTCAGTTCAATTTGGGTATCATATTTGAACAACTTTTTGATTAATCTTTTTTAAAAATTTTTCATTATTTCGCATAAAAAATTTTAATAAAAAGAAAAAGTTTACGTAAATTCATAAAGAAAAAAAAGGTATAAATTGGTGAGAAAAATATGCAAGTTTTTGAAAAATATCTGTCTGTGTGTATATATTTTGCTTCTTCTCCACTTTCCATTGAATTCATTTTATTTTTTAAATAACAATCAATTTTTGGTAAATAATTGATCAAAGTCGAGTGTGCGCTAGTTTTTAGCGCAATAAGCAAAAAGAAAATCATTTAAAGTGATCTTTGAGCGCTTTTTATAGTGTGGCAAGTTGAGTCCCGACTGGATTTGGCACTCCAATTCCGGCACTTTTTCAGCATGGAAAGGGCAAGCGCGCTCCTAATTCTATTTTCCTACCCATTTTAAACCTTTAAATAATTGGAAATTTTTTTTAAATTAATTTTTTCAATGGAGCTTTCTCTAAAATGTGAAAACGAAAATTCTTTTAATTAATATAATTGAAATATTTGTCATCTGCAAAATAAAAATGTTTCGTTGAAATGGAAATTAATTAACTGTCAATTATAAAAATTATATAATAAATTTATAAATGATGATCAACATATTTTTCTTTTTCTTATAAATGTTATCTCTGCAAATTCAAAAATTTGTTGGCGAACAAAACAGCATGAATGATGATGGTTGGTGATGTTGTGCAATGCGAACAAAACCTTAACGATTGGGAAATAAATATTCAATAATTGTATTAGTCACAGCCCACCAATTCTTTTAATTTTATGAAAGATTTTAATCGTCAAAATTCAAAATAAATATATTTGAAAAACAAAGTTTTTGTCTGTTAAAGGGTTCATTTTTTTAAATTCATTTTAGAAAATTTATATAATTTATTTATTAATTAAATACTTAGAAATTAATGAAAGTTCATTAAATAAATGGATGCCTAATTTATATAAATCATTTTTATGCTTTTAAAATATAATTTCTCATAGAAAATCAATTAATCCCTAATAAAACGAATCATTTTTTTTCTACTTTGTGCACAAAAAATCAAATATAGCAGAAGCATTAAACAAAGAGAACAAAGGGAATATTAATTTTTACATATCGAATGAAATTCGGTATATAAAAGGCAATAATTACTAATAAATTATTAATTTAATTAATTAAGCAAAAATGAACAAATTGTTTGGATTGCTAATGCTTTTTGCTGCTTTATTGGTCCATCAAATTGATTCTCGACCGATCCGATCATCAAAACGACTTGTCAAAGTTGGAGTCCAATTGGACAACAGCGAAAAAACTGCTTCAGCATCAGGCAACACATACAAATTGGAGTTCACCAACCTTTCCTACAAATTGGTGTGCCAAGTCAAATTCCGTATTGAACTGCCTGAGACGGTAATTAGTGACTAATTAATTAATGGATTAAACTTAATTAATAAGTGAAAATTTTAATATAATTAACAAAAATTAATTGATTGTTTTTCTTATACTACTAAAAATAAGCCAGGAATTGTGCCAGATATTGGAGAAGAGAAGGGTCGCCAGTGCCGATAGGCGCCACCCAAGAAATTTTTTTTTGAAATTTTGGTGATAGATTGATAAAAAATAAATAATTCAATTTTCCCTTTGAATTTGGCCGCAAGGGTTTTGAAAGGAGTACCAATACCAACACAAAAAAAAACCAAAAATTTCAACAAGAATTTATAAGGATAGAGGCGCGGGAGGGTCATTGAAGGGGGGGGGATTACATATATCCACTCCCCCCTTCTCCACTTTAGCCGACTGGCACACTCGAAGATTTTTTTTAAATTTTCACGAATTTTTAAAAATTAAATTTTTTTTGTACAGGCAACTCTGGACGAGTATTGGAACATCAACCCCATCGGTTCTGCTGATGAGCATCTGTTCACATTGCCTGTTGAACAATTGTACCCGGGCCGTTCCTTCACCAGTGCTCGCGTCAAACTGAACGGTGTTGGAGAGCCGAAGGTTACGATAATGGATACTGTGGATGTTCTGAGCACAAAACCGTGCCCAACAGTGCCAATCTTTTAATTTGGTAAATAAGAAAAACGCGAGACTTCAACCCATTTATATGATAATTGAAGTGAATTAATGAAAATGTTCAACCATTTCTTTAATATTGTTTTTTTTTTAATTTGGGTAAAATTTGCATAAAAATTGGTTTTATTTTTCTTTGAAATGTTTATTTTGATAAATTAATAATTTTTTTTACTATTGGTCCATCCTTTTTTCGATCCTTTGAATATCGGAGATAAAAAATGAATGTGCAACTTTTGATTGTCCTAGCAACTTATGTCCAAGAAAGCCCGAATGTTTTTCAAATTCCATTAATAATACTAAGCAAAGGCAAATTTTAAAACAGAAAAAGCTAAAAATAAGCTAAACTTAAAAAATATTATTTTGTTGCCTCATTTAACCAACAATCGTTGCGCAATTTCTTTTAACAGATTAATTTTTGTTTATATTAAAGTTACAAAAGTATGTACAAAAGTTCGGCATGTGAGTTTTATTTTATTTTTGGAAAAAAACTTCGCGAATTAGTCTCTGTGCTTTTTTTGTTTTGTTTATTTGTGTGTTTATTTCTTTAAAAATCATTTTCTTAATTTAATTAAATTTCATCATTTGTGTATTTGCTCAAATAACCAAAAAATAAATTAATTAAATTAAAATTTAATTAAATATTCTCTCCGATTCGCCCTCGTCCTCCTTTTTCCAATCGGGGGGGGGGGGTATGACGATCGAAAAAAACAACAAATTTCTGATCACAAAACGGCGATTCTCAATAAATGATTAATGATTGTGATCAGTAGCAACAGCAGCAGTAGCAGCAAAAAACCACTCTCCCATTTAATTTATTTGTGACCTAAAATGGTGGAAAAAAAAAAAAAAAAAAAAGCGTTAAAACGCCAGTGCGCCGCACAAAACTCGCTGATCAGCGAAAAGAGCACCACCACCACCGCCACAACCAATTAAACATGTCAATGTAAAATGCGTGATCTCAAACAAAAATGAACATTTGCGCTCGTTCTCGAGAAGTTTCTAAATTATATTGAAATATGGGATGTATTAGTCAGCATAAAATAGCGCAAACTTTTTAATTGGATTTTCTTGAAAAAACATGTGAATTTTGTTGGTGTGTTTTGTGACTTACACAGTATAAAACAGTCCAAATTTTCATAGTTATTTTAACATATTTGTCGAAAAATATTTTTATTATTTATATATATTAATGTTTTTATAGTAAACTGTTGGAACCTAGGACATATAATAACAAAACCCTTAAATATTTTATAATTATGCATATATTTTTTTTAATAATTTCAACACATTAACTTTTAATTTTTCTAAGAATAATTTCTTCAAAATGACTAAATTTGTTTCTGTTTTGTTTCTACTTTTTGCTTGGACTCACCAAATTGTCCATCTCTCGGCAGCTCCGCCCGGTCAAATTTATAGCATCGAATTCAACCGTGACAATTCGAACAATCAGCAGGTTTTGAATAAACTTCATTTTTTAAATATATATATATTTTTAAAACAGGAGAACGATTTAAAATCAGCCAATGGAGTTGAGGACAACAAAATGACCAATGGCGTCATCTCACAAGACTCGTAAATTTTAAATAAAATTTGTTTCTGAAATATTTTATTTTACATTAACATGAATTAATCTAATTTTAATAATTAAAAATTTTTTTTGAAAGCGTTGGCATTTTGGCATTTCATTTTTGGTTTTGTTGTAGTGCCCAAGTTGTGACGACCAATGGCACGGCAGAGTTGGAAACGGACCCACTCACTGTTTCAGTGGAATTGCAAAGAGGCGGACGTGCTGTTGGCAACCAGTTCAACATCAATTTCACTGACATCAGCTATGTGTTGGTGTGCAGTGCAAGATTCCGCATTTCATTGCCAAGCGATGTGAATTTATGAGACCTAACAATTTTTCAAAAAATTTAATAGCCCCCCACCCCCTACAACCCATCAATCTTTCGAAAACCGATTAAATTCAGGGATGGATGGGTGAAAAATTCAATGTTTTTATATTAGATTGGCATCATATCCAACGGGATTGGCAAGGGCATCCAAATATCTATGGGATTTTCGGGATTGAGGGCATCGCGGTGCCAACAAATTTAAAATTTAAAAACAAATTATTCAAGACAACTCTGCGAAGTCACTCGAATATGACTCCCGTGCCGAACACATCTGATCAATTCACGTTGCCTGATGGCGTATGAAAATTGATTTTAAAAATTTTATAAAATTTTATAATTAAGATTTAGGTTTTTTTAGAAAAATTGAAATTTTTAACGAATTTAAGGTGCATTTGTACCCGGGTCTTTCACACACTGCTGAAGTGGTCTTGAGCGGAAATGGACAGCCCGAAGTGACCATTCTGGACACATTGACTGTGCTGACCACGGAAAAATGTCCGAATGATGTTTGAATGAAGCGTTGAAAATTTTCGAGAAAAAAATTTTCGAATTTCCTACTAAAAGATCCATGGGTTTGGTGTAAGCAATATCGATTGGATTAGAATTGGGACAAACAAATTTAATTTCACAATCAGTTTGATCCCTTTATTTAATTGTCTTATTAATATTCCATTATTCTAATGCATAATAAACTTTTTGTATCAAAATAAAATCATAACAAAATTAAATAAATGCTAATAATTAAAAAAACGTAAATTTAATTTTTGGAAAATTTTTTTTTTGCAAAAATAGACAGATAAACAAATAATTGAGTCAGTATCAACCAACCATTATTTCACTCATCAAAAATGGAAAACAAAAAACGAATTTGTCATAAAAAATGAATTTAAAAAATTTATTTGTACAGCAGAAAATATTTAGGCTTTTCAATATTTTCGTTCAAAAATTGCTTATAAAAAGCATTTTTTGTTGGTTTCATCACAAATAAATTTAATTTTAATTTTTTCAAATCTATTACAAAATTCAAAAATTAAAACCATTAATTGGATGCATTATTATTTAATCGTTTGCTTTGCCTTTTATTATTACAAGTAAAGCATTTAAAAATAAAAATTACAAAATAAAATTTTTGTTACAGTATTGTTGAGTCATCCGCTCTTAATTCGGTAACCGTACAAGTGAACAAGATTGAAAATGATGAAAAAGGAAGACAATTCAATCTGAAATTTACCAACCAAGTTTATGAGCGAGTGTGCCACGTTGACTTTCGAATTGATCTGCCAGACACAGTGAGTTTTTTTAATCTTTTTATTTTATAGAAATTAAAAAAATAAATTAATTTTCTAATTATTAAATTGAATTTGTTAGTCTCAAGAATGAATTAAATTTAGGAATGAAAATTTATGTAAATGCTTTTCAATGAAACTCTAGGATTTTCTGGAAGAAGTCTAAAATGGAATAAATCGGGTTCAATTAAGAGTTCGAATAATTATGTAAATTATCTATTTAATAAACTAATTGAAACAGGCAAAATTGGACAAATTTTCAAAAATGGTGCCAATTCCTGACACCTGTGGCCAATACGCACTGCCCAAGAGTTTGGACTTGCTTCCCGGCGAGTCATTTGATGCGCAACTAACACTGCTTGGCAATGATGGGAAGCCGAATGTGACTGTGCTGAACACGAACAATATTCCAACCAGCAAACAATGCAAAAAATGAAAAAGCCTACAAAATTAAAATGCAAAAAATGAAAAAGCCTACAAAATTAAAATGCAAAAAATGAAAAAGCCCACCCAATTAACCTAATTACCATATCGGCTCAGAAAGTTAAGCCAGTTAGCTTATCATTACGATCAATTTCATTATTATGTTGTCATTAATTTAAAAAAACACATAAAAGTTTGAAGGCAAGATTATTTGTTAAATTTTAAAAACTTTAAATGTGTATTTGTTAAATTTTAAAAACTTTAAATGTGCCCGTAGAAATTATACAGCATTTCTCTAAATTGATTTAATTTTTGTGCACCCATAAAAGGGAGCTCAGTTTCAATGTCCTCTAATATTATTTAATTTTGTTGCACTTTAAAAAATGTATCATAACAAAAATGAAATAATTAATTGAAAATAAATAATATTTTAATATTAATTTTTATTTCCCAAACGAACAATGAGCCATTTTTTGTTGTTGTTAACCAAGCAGGAAAACGTTCAATTTAATCATTGTAATTATTTCTAAAAACCGAATTGAAAAGAACGAAATGCTCAAAAAAAAGAATATATTATTCATCATATCATTTTCCATTGCCCATCTTTGCCATATAAATTCATTTCCATTTAAATTTGGAAATGAAAAACACAAAAAAATAAAATTTCTTCGACAATTTAGAAAAAAATGAATAAAATGAATATTTTTTTGCTCATGCTATTCTTCTTATCCATTCAATTTGGCACAAATTTGTCAAGCTCAAATGCTCATTTTGTCGACAATAATCAAATTAACCAGTAATAAAATTGTTAATTTATATATTTTTAAATATTTAAATTTAGTCAAAACGTGCCAAACACCGAGCTGCAAGCAGCGCTACCGTTTCCCAACCCCGTTACCGTATCCGTAAAGTTGGTTAACAGTACGGGCAATGTGCACAGTTATAAATTGCGATTCACCGACATTTCATACATGCTTGTGTGCTACATTAAGTTTCGCCTGTATCTTCCATTCGCTGTAATATTTTGAGGCTGCCTAGGAGAAATATTTTCAGAGATTTGTTTCAGGGTTGGGATTAATATTTTCGAAAATATGTAATTTGGTTGTGTTATACAGGCCTAATTTTGTACTGTAATAGGGCGAAAATTGCATTTTACAAAAATGGTCGGCTATTTTGTTTTGAATTTATTAATTTGGATTTTCGAATATTGAAACATTTCGGCAAATTTTTAAATTTTAATTTAGTTTTTATTCAAATCATTCATTCAATCTTAGGCTTCTGTGGTCAATTATGCCAGCATTAAACCGGTTATTGGCACCAATGATGAATTCATTTTGCCCGAAGACGTGCGCCTTTATCCTGGTCGATATTTTGAAGCTGATGTTACTGTAAAGGACAATGAACTGGAGCCGACAGTAACCATTTTGGATGCTTTAACTGTGCTTACAACAAGGGAATGCCCACCATAATTTTTGTCTACCACTTAAATCGGGACAATTGATGGACAAAAGAAAAATGAAAAGAATTTGTTATGCACCAAACATTTGACATTTTATTTTAATTTTAAATAAAATCCCTTTAAAAATAATTATTTTTATTTAGAATAATAATTCCTTTTTAAAAGTGTTTCATTTTATATTCATCATGAAAAATTAATTTTCATTTAAAAAAGTTGATTTTAAAGATTTAAATTACTTTTGCGGCAATAAATTTATTTTATCACTCATAGTTAACCTGAAAATAATATTTTCCTTAATTTTTAATTTTTATTTTATTGTTATTTTTCGAATTTGGAATGATTCACAATTCGGCGTCAAATGGAATTACACGTTTTAGAAAAAATGCTGTTGTGCCAGGATTTGCATAAAATACCAATGCACAAAACTTTATTTATTATTTACATAATTGTATCATTTTTTAAAACATTTCTCCATCATATAACATCAATTTCTGAAACTAAAACAATTTTCCATTTGACTCTTGAATTGTAAAAAATAGGAACAAATTTGTACGAAAAATTTTTAAAAATATTTTTTCATAAAAAATTAAAATTACATTTCTTTATTAAAATAAAATTAAAACAATAAAAAAATCTACGTTTGAGTTGTTTCAATAGTTTGTTTTAGAATAAATTTTGGAAGACTTCTAAGCTCAGCACTTTGGATGATATCTATTATTAATTTATTTATTATTTTTTAAACAAATTTTAATTATTGCGGTAAACTTCCAATTTGATGATGATGATGTTTGTCCTTGTATTTGCTTACTCATTTGACAATAAAAAAACTTCAAAATATGACAAATTTGAGCATAAATGTTTATAACATGCACACACGCATCCATCACCACCACACTGAAAAACTCGTCAACCGATGGCCCTGAAAATATAAACATTTAATCCCATCCGCGCGGCAACCACAGCCACAGCCAACACCAATGTGGCTCTGTTGTGGCTGTGCGGATCGCCGGCGGGAGACTTAATCCGGGCGCATTTTCAAAATTCACTACCACCACTTTTACTACACATTTTAAACTGATGAATGGGGGCTTCAGCCAAATCATTTTGAGCGATTTGTTAATAGCCAGAGCCACCAACCATTTCAAATGCCATTGTCAGCAAAAAAAATTTTTTCACTTTTCTTACTATGGGTGGCTGTTGAATGCTAGAAAATCTTTTGCCGATTATACAATATGAGATTTCAAAATTTTGCCGAGGATTGGGTTTAAGTCATGGTCACCTATCACTTGGGCTGATCGTGAATGGCTTTGAATCAAAAACGAGAATCTCGCAAAAAACTTATGGCTATACTTGGCTTTTTGTTAAGCTTTTTGTTGAGTGCTTATCATTTGGTCCTATCATTTGCGATCAATGGCTTGATTATTCAAATTGCCAAATGAAAGCACAATTTTGATTTACTATTATATTTTTTTATCTATTTAAAAAAAATTTTGTATTTAATTTTTTTAGAGTTCTATTCAACTGTTTAAATGCTTCAACTCAAATTCTTTGGTCGGGTAGCTGATGATAAATTGCCATTTTTTCTCCTTTTAACTATAATTATCGCTTTCAATGTAAACGCTGACAAAACAATGCGAAACAGGGTTAGCAATTAATTAATTATATTTAATTAATTAATTACCCTATAAAATGGTGTTTTTTAGTATTTTGACAAAAGTTTGCCGGACGCTGAAACTGTTCTCACCGCTGAAGATTTTCAAAGGGCACAACGCCAACGGCGTCAATCCGATGACAATTTTGTCCAAACTGTGCCAATTGATGACGCGGCAATGTATAATGAGAGCCGATTTGAGGGCGATATTGGTAATTGGGGTACAAAATTGAATTATCCATAAAAATATAATTTTAATTAATTAGGGGTTCTTCTTTTATTGAGGGCCGGGGAGAGTCTAAGGGGTGAAATCTTCGAATTCAAGGGTACCAAAATTAAATCTCGATAATTATATACATAAAATTATTATTTCAGTAAATCCGGGCTTATTGCGCATTTTGCCAAACAATGAGACGGACGATGGAAAAATTGCCAAGCCTGGACTTCAACATAATGCAGTAAAAATTATTAATATTTGCCCAATAAAAATTACATATTTAAAACAAATGTATATTTAAATTAAATTGTTCAGGTTCGTCAAGCGTATTTAAAATGGCCAAGCGCTATCATCCCATACACAGTTAGCCAACAATATTTGCTGTATGGGCGTGATCAAATTGTGCAAGCAATTGATGAATATTCCACTAAAACGTGCATTAAATTTCGTCCCAAAACGGCCAGCGACATGGATTATGTAAAGCAAATAAATTATAAATTAAAAAAGATTTAAATCAAATAAAAATATTTTTTTAAATTAAAATCAAATATTAATCTTTTATTATCTTATAGATTCACATTTTTCCTGATGATGGATGTTATTCGTTGGTTGGAAAAGTCGGTGGAAAGCAGCCGGTTGTTCTACCAAATTAAAAAATTTTTTTTTATAAAATCATTTTTCAGGTAAGCCTTGGCGATGGATGCATGAGTAAAGGGATTATGTAAGTACAAAAGATTAGCAAAATAAATTACATTTTTTTTATTTTTTAAATAAAAACAAACCTTTTTTTCATTATTTTAGAATCCACGAGCTGATGTAAGTTGTATTTTATTTGAATGAAAATTTAAAAAATAATTAATATTTTTGAGGCATGCTGTTGGCTTTTTTCATGAACAAAGTAAAAAATAAGAAAAATTTTATGTAAGTAATTAATAAAAAAAAGACATTTTTAAGGTCGCACCGATAGAGATAATTATGTGAATATCAAATGGGATAACATTGATCAAAATCTGCGTGATCAATTTGACAAATATTCCCAAAACATGATCGACTTTTTGGGAACCCAATGTAAATTTAATAAATTAAATTTATAAAAATTTTTACTATAAGAAATTCAAAATTTTCTTAGATGATTTTGGCTCAGTCATGCATTATGGACCATATGTAATCTTTGATTTATCAGATAATCCTTTTAAAATTTAAATATAATTTAGGCATTTACCAAAAATGGAAAGCCGACAATTCAACCAAAACAGCCTGGAAAAACCATTGGACAGGCAATTTTATTTTATTTTTTGGAATAAATATTATTTTTCATTTTAAAATTAAAATTTTTAGAGGATTGGCTTCAGCCAAAATGACCTCTACAAAATTAATCGGCTATACGCTTGTCCAAACACACGTAAATTAAAATAAATAAATTCATTTATAAATTACCTATGTTTTTATATAATTAATAAACATAGGAAATTCACTCCTTTATAAAATTCCCAAAAATTTTTAAATTTTTAAAATAATTATTTCAAATATATTTAATACTTTAAATGCCTCGTTTAACAAATAGTTTTTTAAAATTAAGCTCAAATGCCTCCCAGTGACAGTTCAGTCCAACCGGTTGATTCATCAGCATTGACAGCAGCAGCAAATGTCGCACCAGCAGCAATCAGTGATCGAAACGTGAACAACGCGAATTGCATTGATCAGAGGAGTGATTGTCCATTTTTGGCAAGTATCGGTAATACATTAATTTATTACATTACAATTATTTTTTAAATTAATTATTAATTAAATTTTAGGAAATTGTGAGTCCGTGTTCTCCACTTCTTTCATGCTTGTCCATTGTGCGCGAACGTGCCGAAAATGTGGTGGCATCAACGACAATGCATCATCATCATCAGCCCAACAGTGCGATGATCAATTGCCAATGTGCCGAAGATGGGCGGCAAACGGCCTTTGTGAACTGTTCATATTTCAACAATATTTGCTCAACAATTGTGCACTGTCATGTGGCGGATGTTAATTTGATTAAACATTTTTTGACATAAAATATGTTTTTATTTAATTTTTTTTTGTAATTATGGCTAATTAAAAGTTTTAAAATTTCTAGTAAATATTTTTTGAAAGCAATCTTTAAAAATAAAATTAACAAAAATTATGTCAAATAGTCTAAATAATTTCAAGTGCCAATATCACGACGTTGATCGGTCATTCTCCACAATTCTGTTCTGCTGATCACTTGGGCCGGGCGTTCCATCATCGAGAAGACTAAAAGCGAAAATGAAAATAAATAGCTATTTAAAAGTTGTCATTCAAATTATAATAATTACTTGTGATAATTGAGACCGAGACAAAAAAAAACCCCGAGATTCTTGAGCATCATTAATTATTACTCACCCGTCGCCGATGTCGTCGTCATGTATTCCAATATGAATTATGTTCAACTGATTAGTTAAATCATATTCAATGGCCTCCTGTTCCCATTGCTTCCATTTGGTCTCATTGCGTGAAATCGGACAACGAATCACCAAATATTTGGCATTCCGTTCCATCAGTGACAATCGCTCCCCGGTGAATGCGTTGGTCAATTCAATGGGCATGAACAAAGCATCAAATGGGATAATCCTACAAACAATGATGAAATTGACAGGTGATGAAGCATTGAAAAATGGCTGAAATGTAAAAATAAACAATAGGCATTAATTGGTGTGATCACCGCTTTCATTTCTTCAATTAGTGATGACACTTGCATTCTTCTTCTACTCGACCGGTATCTGTAGATGAACACTTTCGGCAAACCATCCGGGCGAGGCAGCAAAAGCCATTTGGCCATCGCTTTGCAATCCGATGAATTGGCACTGTCGGCGGGACGAAAGTCGGGGAAAACATTGTTGCTTTCGAAAAAGCGAAGCGATTGACAATCGGAGAGAATGGAGGGGGCGAATCGGCGAAAGTTGTGGAGCCCCTCTGAGAACATGCTTATACAGTGAATGTTGTTTTTTAGCATCGGCCAAATGTTGAGCAAAATTAATTGAATAAGACAGTCACTGTGGTTGGCAATTGATAAAGTAATTCCGCAAGAGTCGAAAAGTGAACGGAAACGGTGGAGAAAAGCGATGACATTTCGGTCGATGTATCTGAAAATAGAAGTTGTACAAAGTCAGCTTACTGATTCAATTTTACCCAATGTAAATGTATCTGAATCCGGCGACCTTTTTTGGCAGCGGATTTTGCGGGATTGGCAACGATTTGCCATAGGAGTTGACAATTTGCATTGCTTTTGTGCCATTCTCGACAATTTTGCTTTGGATCCAAATATCTCCCAATGCCCATTTACGCATTTTGAAGTGTTCGTCCACGTAATAGTCAAAACGGCGACTGATCATCGCAATTCCCAGTCCAAGCTGAAAAGGCGTAAGCAAATGGAACACCGCCAGCCAACAGTCGGCGGAGATAAAGCTGAAAAAAGGAAAACAAATTTTGAAATTATAAATTAAAAAATTGTGATTTTAATTTCTCACTCATCGCCGATGTCACCATCACCCAATTGAATGAAAATGTTGTTCCGCTGAGCTTTAGTTTTAAAAATGGCCTCCTTTTCCCATTTCGTCCATTTGGTCTCATCACGTGAAATTGGACAACGGATCAGCAGATACCCATTTTGGCTATTGTGTTTGATCAATGACAATCGCTCCCCAGTGAATCCGTTGGTCAATTCATAGGGAACAGGCAAAGCATCAAACGGTTTATCGTAACTACAAAATGTAATGATGAAGTTGGCAGAGGATAAAGCGTCGAGAAAGGGCTGAAAATGTAAAATTATTTTAATAATTTGGTGTAATCATCACCGCTTTCATTCCATCGGTTATTGGTGAAGATTGCTCCACATTAAAACATTGACAGTATATGAGAACCTTGGGCAAACTGTCCGGACGAGGGGCCAAAAGCCATTTTGCCAAAGCTTGGCCATCCGATGCATTGGCACTTTCGTCAGGCGGAAAGGCGGGGAAAAAATCAACAAAAAAATAGCGAAGTGATGGACAATTGGAGAGAATGGA